>JAQZBX010021765.1:0-32047 GCA_029593785.1 Cabassous unicinctus
TTTTTTTTTTAAAATAATTTGCATCTCATATTAAGTTGCATACATCATTACTCTTCATTACTACACATGCCAGTTAATTATTTGAGACTTTTTGTTTTAGCAAAATTTTGCAGCTAAACATATTCATCATAAATTCTTATGTTTCATTAATATTTGTCAAGAAATACTATTTAAATAAAATATTTATTAAATAGAACATATTACCATTCATACCAGTGATTTCTCTCTTTCCTTTCTAATTAGCCCTAGAAACCTTCTCTATTTACACAGAGGTAGCTACTAGGCAGGTATTTTTTCATTTTTTTCATTGGCTAATGTTTTATGCTATAAAACTGTACCTAAATTTCTTCATGTGAAAGTCACTGTTGTGCATGAATTCTTTCAAAAAACTCAAAATAATGTTTTTGAAATATATTATAATGTTGAGCTTATTAGGAGTTTATTAGTTTTACAATTTTATACTGTTTTATTTTATAAATACTGTACATATTATATATCAGTTTTACTTTAATGGACACCTGCACCATCTCCACTTCTTAGTTAATTTGAACAAAGTTGGTGTGAACACTCTTGTACAAATTTGTTTTGGATCTAGTCATTCAGTTTTCTGGAGGACATAATGAAGTGTTGACTTACTGGTTAATCAATTTTAGAAAATTGCTCAAATTTTTGTGAATTATCACAGCATCTTGAATACCACTAATACGCAAGAGAGGTTAGTTTAGCAATATTGTCACAATCATTTAGTGTTTCTGGAATTGTTTTTCTTGAAATTCTGTAGTTGGGTAGTAGCAGGTCATTGTGGTCTTCATTATCAATTTCCTTGAAACTATACACATAAAAGCCATTAAACAATTATCCATGATTTTAAAAAGATTTAATTTTACATAGGAAGTTCTCTAAGCATAATGGAATTAAACTAGATGTCAACAACAACAAAATATTTGAAAGTTTAACAGCATATGTTTGCCAAATAAATGAGATAAAAATAAATTAGAAGAAAAATTTAAAATATATATAAATAAATATTTATATTTATAAATTCATATTTATATTTCTATATGTATTATATATATTAATGAAAATAGCAATGTCTATAGATGATGACTTTCATTTCCCTCTCATCAATCCTGGAAAACTAGATCAAAGTTAAACTCCAATAATTATATGAAGAAGAAAACAATAAAAAAATAAAGAAAAGAGTACAAATGAATGATATATAAAATAGAGAAGAAAAGGAAAAACTGACATAAACAAATGGTTTTCCTTGAAATAATCAAGCAAATTAATCCAACTCTGCCTTGATTTAGCATGAATAAATGAGAATGGAAACAAAGTACCAATATCACTAAAGAAATATGGGTTATATCTAAAAGGAAGACTACAGCAAAACATACTTCAGTTTTTGAGAGACATTCTCTAGAAAATGAATTTAATAAAAATGACTAGTAATGTATAGGATTGTGAGAAGATGGCCAAGTCAAGAGCTACAGGACTCAGTCTTTCCACAAGAACTCTTAAACAAGGAGAAACTATCTGAAACAAATATTTTGAAACTTTGTAGGCCAAAAGAACACTGCACAGCATCTAAGGAAGAGCAGGGGTGCTGATAAATTACAATAAAGAACAAAAATTCCTCTCTCCATGCAGTAGCTACTGGCACCCAGTCCCTACTCTTGCAACAGGCCACTTTGTGGTCCCTCTATGGTTAGATGGCTGGTGACAGAGGGACATAATAATCCTCCTCCCCAAGGACAGTGGTGAACATGACCAAGTACTGTTCAAGGCTTTTGATTAGCTCCTTCAGATCACTGGAGCCTGACTCTGAGGGTGGCCATTGCTTGAATCCAAACCTAACAAAGGACACAGTGGAGGAGAATTAAAGACAAGATGGTTCTTCAGGGCTACTGGGGACAGTTGAAAGGCTGCATTTGCTGGTCAGGACAAGAAAGATCAACTTTGGAGAGCTGGGGGAGTAGCCCTTGGAGTCCTTCTAGATCCCTCCCAGCCAGGGCAATTTAGTGTCCTACGTGGGTCCCATAACATTTTTTAGCAGGGAAAGATTGATTTTGGAAAGTCCTTTCCAGTGTGCCCCTCCTCCTTGAATTTGCCCTCCAGGCAAAAGCAGCTTGAGACAAAGAAAGGAGAGTAAGTAAATATAGAGGCTTATAGTCTGAGAGAAAGACTTGTGGCTTCAAACATACAGGAAAGGGAGGGTCTGTCTCCTGGGAAACAGAGGGACACAACTAAACTCCAAAACAACTAATTAGCAAAAGCCCAGGACAAGACAGAGGCACAGAAACACAGGGAAAACCCTGCACACCACATTTGCTTAGGGAAGACACTACTTATGGGGGTGGAGGGGTGGGTGGTGAAGCTCAAGAAAAACTATCTTATCACCAATTGTTAACAAAATCAAGAAACAGACATCTCAGGGAATAAATCCCAGAGTTAAAGTAAAATATTAAAATGCATAGCATGCAATAAAAGTGTATGAGACAAACAAACAAAAATCAGGAAATGATGGTCCATTCAAGTGAAAGGGACAAATATCAAGAAAGAATCAATGATAAAGAACAGAATGTGAATATCAGGAACAAACCACATGAAAAGAAAATGCAATCTTAAAAATACTCAAGGTGATGAAGGAAAATCAAGAGAAAGAATTAAAGGATTCCAAGGAAGCAATGAATGAGCAATATGAGACTCTTAATAAAGACATAGAAATATCTAAAAGGAACTATACAGAAATACTTGAGTTTAAGACCAAATCACCAGAAATGAAAAATACCCAGGATGATTTCAAAAATAGATGGGAACTTGCAGAAGAAACAGTGAACTAAAAGACAAGACAATGAAATGAGTCAGGCTGAGAAGCAGAAAGAAAAAAGAATTATTAAAAGTGAAAAGAGCCCTAGACATCTCTGGGATACCCTCAAGTTTACCTATATACACATTATAAGTCTTAGAAGGAGAAGAAAGAGAAGAGGTGTGAAGTCGGGGAAAGTTGGGGGATGATGGATTCCTCTAGGTTCTTGGCTATGTTAAATAAAATGAATTTAAGAACATGCCAGTTTTGTTAGGCCAGTAGTTTATTGGGAAATGGGAAAAGAGAACAGGATTACGCATCTGAACCTGCAGATGTAGGCTCTTGTAGGCAGAGAGAGAGTTTTGGGCTTGTGACACTCTTTAGTAAGATTTTACTGACTCCTCCCTTTCATAATGTTGGAGAGGGGCCCCAGCTATTTGCTTTTCTGATTGATTACCCCACAGGTCATTTCCCCAGGAAGCCAAAAATGAGGGCCCTTGAAGGTATCCTGGGTTTCCCTTTGATCCCAAAGGAGATCTCTTTTCAGTCTCATTCCAAATGGGGTTCTTATGGCTGGGTTCTTGTGGGGTCCTTCTGGCAGTCTTCTTGGTGGCAGTCTTTCCATCAGGGGGTATACAGGCAGGTTTCCACGGCCATGTGTTTTGTGGCCATGATTTTCTTCCAGGACTTAGACTTACCTTCCCTTTTCCTAAACTAACCTGCCTCAGGAGTAGAAGGAATATTCAAAAAAAAGTAATGAGAGAGAACTTCACAAATATACCAAATACGTGAATATGCACATCTAAGAAACACAGAGAAAAATGAACAAATAAAAAATAAAGAAAATCTATGCAGTCATATATTTATCACATTATTGGAAGCAGAGGACCAGGGGAGAGTTCTGAAAGCTGAAAGAGAAAGCAATATGCTATGTAAAAGGGAGGCCCAATTAGATTGAGTGTTGATTTCACATTAGAAACCATATAAGCAAGAAGGCAGTGCAATGAAATACTTACACTGTTGAAAGAAAACAACTGCCCACCAAGAATTTTATACCCAACAAGACTTATTACATATATGTCCCAGAGAATTAAATCTTCTGGCTGTTCATATGCTGGTTGAGCCCTGAATTTCAGGAGTTGCACCACCTAATTTCCAGTTCACTGAACTCATCCAAGACAACTAACAAAAGCATAATGATGGACAGCACTCATCCCCAAAAACAGAGTGTCTACAATACCAAGCAAGACAGCTCCATCCATCTGCACCATGGGATCTAAGCTCCCTATCAATTTGAAACAGAATGGACATCCTATCCTAAAATCCTCAAGAATGAGGAATGAACAAACACAAGGGGGGCGGGGTTGCAACTATGGACTAAAGTAGACTTATTATTATTCTAGCAATAGAAAACTTGTAACATTGATGTAAAGTCGGTGGCTACCAGAGGTTCTGATGGGAGGGAGAGGGAAGAATTGGTGCAATGTGGGGCATTTTGGGGATATTGAAATTGCCCTGCATGGCATAGCAATGATGGATACAGGTCATTATACATTGTTAGAACCCATAAAATTGTGTGGTGCAAAGTGTAAACTATAATGTAAACTATAGACAATGATTAGTAAACAGTGCTTCAATATGTGCTCATCAATTGTAATAAATGTATCTCATTAATGAAAGATGTTGCTAATGGGAAAAAGTGGGGGAGGTGAAGGTTTGGGGTTCATGTGAATCCCCCAATATTTTAGATTTAATATTTTTGTATTCTAAAACTACTTTCAAATTATTTTTTTTTAAAAATGAGGAGGCATTAAGACATTCACAGATAAACATTAGACCTACCCTGAAAACAATATTAAAGGAAGTTCTTCAGAGTAAAAAGAAAGGATAATAGACAGTGATGTGAAGTAGCATAAAAAAATAAAAAGCTGTGGTAAACATTACTGTTTGGGTAGTAATGAATGTCAGTAATATTGTAGTGTATTGTTTGATATGAAATACCACATCTTATTTCCTACAGGTTCTCATATGCAAATGCCTAAAAAGAAATGATAAATTTATGGATTTGGACATACAATGTACAAAGGTATAAGTGGAAATAAGTATTAAAAAGTGGAGGGATGGAGGTGAATGGGAAAAGTATATGTTCATGCTACTGAAGTTAAGTTAGTATCAACTTAATAAATACGAATATTACATATTTCAGATGTAAAATTTTAGCCCTATGGTAATCACAAGGAAAATAGATGAAAATTGTATACCACTCCCTAATTGTAAAAGTTATTGCACAAAGAAGCTGGCAACCTTTGTTAAATATCTACCCTTGGCAGAAATGGAAACAAACATGATAGAAAAGCACACCAGACTTCTGGGATGGTAGGGATCAGTTTCAGTGCACCAGGTTGGAGAGCCAGCAGTGGCCATGGCTTGGGCCAACACACCCAGCAGGAGTGGAACTTGGGTGCACTTTGATCACTTTCTTGGGGCAGGACAGGTAGACTCACCCTGTAACAAAGTAACAAAGAGTAGAGGAGAAATAAATGAAATTGAAAACAAAAACAGGAGATAATCAAGAAAGCCAAAGTTATTTATTTGAGAAGATCAACAAGATTGATAAACCCTTTGCTTGACTGACAAAGAAAAAAAGAACAGAGAGAAGCTGCAAATAAATAAAAACAGAAATGAGAGGAAGTTCATTAATACTGGTCCCACAGGAATAAGAGATATCATAAGAAAGCACTATAAACAACCATAGCAAATTTGACAATATAGATGAAATGAACAAATCCTTCAAAAAACAAGAACAAACTACACAGACCTACAAAAAATAGAGACCTCACCAAACTACTCACAAGAAATGAGATTGAAATAGTCATTAATGTGGGGAAAAGTGGGAGGTGTGGGGAGTCAGGCTTATGGGAAGCCCTTATTTTTTATGTAACATTTCATGTAATCTGAGTATAATATTAAATATTATATATATATGTATAATATACCTCCCTAAAATGAAAAGCCCAGGGCCAGATGGCTTCAAAGGGGAATTCTACTGATTATTCAAAGAAGATTTAATACCAATCTTGCTCAAACCCTTCCAAAACTTTGAACAGGAAGGAATGCTAACAAACACATTCTGTTGCCAATGTCACCCTAATACCAAATCCAGATAAAAATACTATGAAAAAGAAAATTACAGACCAATTACTCTAATGAATATAGATGAAACAATCCTCAACAAGATGCTTGCTAACTGAATCCAATAGCACATTAAAAGAATTATACATCATTATCAAATGGGTTTTATCCCAGATATGCAAGTATGGTTCTACATAAGAATATAGTACAGCATGTTAATAAATTGATCACTTTGATTGATGCAGAAAAGGCATTTGACAAAATCTAGCATCCTTTCTTGATTAAAAAAAACACTCTGAAAGATAGATTTAGAAGGAAACTTTCTCAGCATGATAAACTGAATATGTCAGAAACCCACAGCTAATGTATTCAATGGTAAAAGCTTTCCTGCTGATATCAGGAACAAGACAAAGATGCTAACTCTCTCCACTTTCTTTCATCATTGTGCTAGAAGTTCTAGCTAGAGAAATTCATCAAGAAAAAGAAATAAAAGCATCCAAAGAAGAAAAGAACAAGTAAAACTTTTGCTTTTCGTTGATGACATGATCCTATAGATGGAAAATACTGAAAAATTCACAACAGTGAAAACAGAACTGCAATGTGATGGGATAAGGTTAATACACAAAAATCAATTAAAAGTATGTGTGTAAACTAGTTATAAACAATCTGAGGAGAAAGTCAGGAAAAAATCCCATTTACAATAGTGATTAAAAATTAAAGTATATAGGAATAAAATAAAATTAACCAAAGACATAAAGGACTTCTATTCAGAAAAATACAAAACTTTGCTGAAAGAAACCAAAGAAGATCTAAATAAATCAAAGATATTCTGTGTTTATGAACTGGAAGACTAGATATCATTAAGATGTCATCTACAAAAATTGATTTTCAGATTCAAAACAATCCCATTAACACTTCCAGTAGCCTTTTCTGCAGAAATGGAAAAACCAATGTCAATTTTATTTGTAACGGTAAGAGTATCTGAATAGCCAAAATTGCCTTTAAAAAGAAAATCAAAGTTGGAGGGCTTAAACATTCTGACTTTAAGCACATTACTTAGCTACATGTTGCTGGCATGGAGAGAAACATTTTGACCAATGGAATTGAATTGAAAGTTCAGAAATAGACCCTCATATTTATACTCAATTGATTTTTGACAATGCTGTCAAGCCCATCCAGATGGGCCAGAATAATCTATTCAACAAATGGTGCTGAGAGAACTGTATATTCATATCCAAAGGAAAATAAGAGGAATTCTATATCACACCTTATACAAAAATGAACTCAAAATGGATCAAAGACCTAAATATAGAAACTAGAAGCATAAAAATCTTAGAAGAAAATATAGGGAAATGTCTGCAAGATCTTGTGATATGCAATGGTTTCTTTAACCTTACACCCAAAGCACAAGCAATGAAAGAAAACAGATAATTGGGACCTCCTCAAAATTAAACACTTTTGCACTTTAAATGACTTTTGTAGGATGGTAAAAAGCAGGCTATTAAATGGGAGAAATTATTTGGAAACTACAAATCCAAAAAGGGTTTGAGATCATACAACTTAATAATAAAAAGATAAGCATCCCAATTAAAAAATAGGCAATAGATTTGAATAAACATTTATCAAAGAGGAAATACAAATGTCCAAAAAGCACATGAGAAAATGTTATTAGGTAAATGCAGATTAAAACTACAATATCATTTCACTCTTATAAAATGGCCAATATTAAAAAAAAAATAAGCCCCCCCAAAAAGAAAACTATAAGTGCTGTAGGAGATGTGGGGAAAAGGGAACATTCCTTCACTGTTGGTGGGAATGTAGAATTATGAAGTCTTTGTGGAAGCCAGTTTGTCAGTTCTTCAGGAAGCTAAATCTAGAGCTGTTCTGTGCTCTGACAAAGAACTGTTGCTTGATCTGACAATTCTGCTACTAGGAGTATATTCAGATGAACTGAAAGCAAGGACACAAACTGATATTTTTAGACCAATGATAATAGCAGCATTATTCACAATTGCTTAAAGATGTAAAATACCCAAGTGTCTATCAACTGATGAATGGATAATCAAAATGTGGTATATCCATAACGTAGAAAATTATTTGGCTGTAAGATGCCATAAATTCATGATGCAAATGATAACATGGATGAACCTTGAGGATTTTAAGGTGAGCAAAATAAGCCAGAAACAAAAGGACAAATATTGTATAATATCACAAATATTAACTAATTACAATGAGTAAACTCGTGGAGTTAAAATTTGGAATATAGATTGCTGAGAGATAGTATGAAGTTTGAGAAGGGAAACTGATGTTTAATATATGTAGAATACTTAATAAGGTTATTTTAAAGGTATGCAAATGGAGAGAGTATATGGTAACACATTATAGTGAAAATAACTAATATTGATGATTTATAAATAGAATTGTGGGTGAAAGGGTAGGCTAGGGACATAAATACTAATTGAAAGAAAGTTATAGTAGCACCTAGGGCCTTATAAATTAGTGAACTCAGTGGTAGATAATGACTGTGGTTAACAGCACAAATACAAGAATATTCTTTTATGAAGTAGAACAAATGCATGTCATACTTACAAGGTGTTAAAATATGGTGATACTTGGGAAATACAACTAATGTAACTTATGGACTATAGGTTAGAGTAATATTTTAATATTCTTACATCAGGGGCAAAGAAGGTACTATATCAATATTAAGGGTTAAGAATAGGGGAGTAAATGGGTGTATGACATTTTTCCTTTTGGAGTGATGAAAGCATTCTAGAAATTACAGCACAACTCTATGATGAAACTTAGGGTCACTGACTGTGCACTTTTGATGGATTATTCATGGTATGGGACTGTATAACACAGAGAAACCGGCAATGGTTGATGGACTGTGGTTTACAGCACAAATATGAGAATGTTCCCTCATGAATTATAAAAAAAATTCCAATGCATGATGTTAATAGTAGGGTGATTTATGGAGAAATACACCAAATGTAAGCTACAGATTATAGGTAACAGTAATATTTGCTACTTATCCATCATTTGGATGATGTTTTCATCATTTGTAACAAATGTTCCACAACAAGCAAGGTACTGGTCATATGGTGATATATTGGAGTCCTGTATATTATGCATGATTGTTTTGTAATACTGATTTTCTCATAAAAATATATTAATCATGAATTTATTATTAAGTCCAGTAAGCAAACCAGTATGATACTGGCACCAGGACAGACATATAGACCAATGGAATTGAATTGAGATCTTAGAAATCCAACTTCACTTTTATGAACAACTGATTTTTGGCAATGGGGCAAAGACTGCCTAATTGGTATAGAAAAGTATTTTCAAAAAATCGTGCTGGGAAAACTGCATATTCATTTACAAAAAAAGAAGGAGCCCTATCTCAGACTTTATAAAAATAAGAACTCAAAATGGATGAAAGACCTAAATATAAGAGCCAGAACTATCAATCTCCTCTGAGAAGAAAACGTAGGGAAGAATCTTCGGTACACTGTGTTAGATAATGGTTTATTGGACTTTATACCTAAAGCACAAACAAGAAAAAAAAATAGATAAACGGGAACTCATCAAAATTAAATCTTTTGTGCCTTAAAGAAGTTAATGATGAAAATAAAATGACAGCCTACACAATAGGAGAAAATACTTGGATATTTGCTCACCGATGTTCATAGCATTATTCACAATTTCAAAAAGACTGAAGTAACCCAAGTATCTGTCAACTGATGAATGCTTAAACAAAATGTAGTATGTGTATATGTATATACACATATATATATATATATATACTTATTATATATATATATATGCACTTACATATACACACACACATAATGGAATATTATTCAGCTGTAAGAAGGAATGAAGTCCTGATACACATGACAACAGGGATGAACCTGGAATACATGTTGAATGAAATAAGCCAGACATGAAAGGATAAATAATGTACGATCTCATGCATAGAATAAGCAAACTCATAGAGACAAATTCTAGAATATAGGTTATTAGGTGATGAGGTAGGGATATGGAATGTGACATTGAGGCTTAAAATGCACAAGATTCCTATTTGGAATGATGAAACTGTTTTGGTAATCGATGATAATGACAGTGTCACAAATTTGTGAAAGTAATTATCAGCACTGAAATATATATCTGATTTTGATTAAAAGAGGCAATGTTATATTTTATTATGGTAACATAATAAAAATAAAAAATATATATCCAAGGAACTACATTGCACAGTGAAACCTACATTATACCACAGACTATAGGTAAAAGTGCAATTTAAAAATGTCCTATCTTCAATTTCATCAAATGTTCTACATTAATGCAAGGCATTAATACTAGGGTGGTATATGGGAATCCCGTATTTTATGCATTTTTGTTCTGTAAATACACAACTTCTCTAATAAAAAAATTAAAAATCCTAACCAAATTATTTACCAATGTAAGAAATTGAGATTCACATGAATTAGGATTTTAGAGAAATTTTTACCTCCACATGAGCATAAAATCTTCCCCAAACTTAAAGACTTTTCTGATAGGATTGCTGGTGATATAAATAAATTTGAACTATTTTGGTATTATATAATGAATTGTATCATATTTGGATGATGTTCAATGCTCTGTGAACCAATATTTTTCAGGAGAAACTTCATGTATGAAATCAGGCATGTGTAAAGGACCGACTCAAATGCCTAAATTATCCATGAATTTAAATGTAGCAGAGTATGAAAAGTTCATTAACATGGTTGCAGATTACAAATTGCAAGTCTTTAAGAAACTACCATTTGTTGAATTTTGGTGTAGAATCACAAAACCATAATGATGGTTCTCTGAAAGTGCTATTAAAATACTCCTTTCCTTTTGTATCCATATTGTTGTAAACTTTCCTTTTCTTCAAAATGTAAAACAGTATTTCTGTATTAAAATATTTGACTCCTTATCTCCACTTTCCAAACATCCTGGCTGGATTTTAAAATTATGTTGATATCCTGTTGGAGTAAGCAGACTTCTATTTTTGAGCCTTCATTTCCAAAATTTACTTGGAGCATCTTAGCCTCTCCCAAATTATCTGTTTTTCCAGAATGGCAGTCATTAATGAAAAATTTCAGAATAACTATATTTAAATAAATAATTACTTAAATATTGGATACCATTAATTTAATGAATAGAATTATGATTTTAGGAGCAATAAATACCCAATGAAATCTTTGCCTTACAATCTAGTTATCCACTGAAGAGGTGAAGGTAAATGATAGGATTTTTGTATGATTGTTTTTATGAATGGAGGGAACTTTGCACAATTTGGGAAAACAATAATGATGAAATTAGAATCAATATATTTCAGAAATCAGATCCAAACACAATTCAAGTTTTTTACAGTAACCTCAAGGACATGAATAAATATCAATCGATATTTAATCACTTTGTTCAACAAAACTTCAACATGCTAAATTTAATCAATACTCTTCAGAGTACCCTCATTATATATTGTTAATTGGATAAAGAAAATCTATTATATTCAAAATCACACTTAGATTTCAATGAGTATTATTAAAATAGTTTCAATATATACACCCTACCATATTAGAGGTTTAAAGTTTCTTTCACCTTTCTTCCATCGTACAGTCAATCACTATCCTTGCCGAAAATGCAGGACCATAGAAGATATATATACAGTTTAAAAATAAAGCCTTGTTTGCATTATTATCCAAAGTATTCTTGTCCCTTCTGTCATGGCCCTATCTGGTGTATTTTTTAAGTGAGGAGAATAGAGTCCTAGTTTATTAATAGTAGACAGGTTCAGGTGACCAATAAAATATGATCAAATAAATGAGCTAATGAGTGTGGGTTTACATATGAGAACATATGAGACCCATAAACAATAAGTGTATAGTAAAATTTGTGAACTTAAAAAACAAATATGCATGTTATGATACAGATCTCCCATACATTACCCCACCACCAACACCTTGTATTGTTATGAAAAAAAAATGTTACAAATATGAAAGAGCATTGTCAAAACATTACTACTAACTATAACCAAATAACCCATCCAGTTATTGAAACCCTGTATTAGTATTACATACTTGTTATAGTTCATGAGAGAATATTCTCATATTTGTTCAGATAACCACAGTCCATATTCTACCATAGGATTAATTGTGTTATTCAGTCCCAGGCATTATACAATCCATTCAAAATGTATACTCAGTGGTTTTCATATTTATCAAAGATTTGTGCTGTCATCACCTCAGTAAATTTTAGAATGTTTTCATTTCTCAAAAAGTAATACCTTCATATTTTTGTCCCTTAGAATTGATATAATATTTTCTTTGCCTTTGCTGCAGAAAATATTACTCAGTTATCATCAAAAAGTTACAATAGTTGTAATTTTCCTGTGTATCACCATATTCTTAGCACTTAGTAAAAGAAGAACATTCTTATACTATTAATATTAACCACATTCTTTATCCAGCACCGAAATCACTATGTCATACAGTCCCTACATTATTCTGCTTACTTTGTATTGAAATATTACATCCACCGACTACCTCTTTTAACCACAATCATATTTGTAAATCAGCAATGTTATTTATACTCACTATAGTGTATTACCATCAACTCTATTCATTTCAACATATTTAGAATAAAATATTAAAAATTCTACATACATTAAGCATCAGCTCTCATTTTCAGCCTTCATTCCTAGTAACCTATGCTCTAGTAACCTATACTCTAGAGTTTACCTCTGTGAGTTTATTCATCATTTTACTTCTCATTAGAGAGACATTATAATATTTGTCCTTTGGTGTCTGAATTATTTTGCTCAACATAATGTCCTCAAGGTTCATCCATTTTGTCATATGCATCCTGATTTCATTTTTCTTACAGCTGAAAAGTATTTAATTGTATGTATATACCACATTTTGTTTACCCATTCATCATTTGATCAGCACTCAGGTTTTTTCCACCTTTAAGCAATTTTGAATAATACTGATATGAACATTGGTATGCAAATGTCAGTTTACATCCTTGCTTTCAGTTTTTCTGAATATATTCCTATTAATAGGATTACTGGATCATAAGGCAGTTCTATTTTTAGTTTCTTGAGGAACTGCCAAATGTCTTCCACAAATGCTGCACCATTCTACATTACCACCAACAGGGAAGGAGTGTTCCTCTTTCTGTACATAATCTTCAGCACTTTTACTTTTCTGTTTTTTAAATAATGGCAATTATACAGGTGTGAAATTATATTTCAGCATAGTTTTGATCTGCATTTCCCTAATAGCTAATAATGATTTACCTTTTTTATGTGCTTTTTGGCCATTTGTGTTTTCTCTTTGGAGAAATGTCTATTCACATTTCCGCCATTTTTAATTGCATTGTTTGTCTTTTTTATCATTGGGTTGTATGATCACTTTATATAAATAACATAGATATCAAAGCCTTATCAGATATGTAGCTAACAAATATTTTCTCCCATTGAGTAACCTACCTTTCCACTTTCTTGACAAACTCCTTTGAATTTTAAAAATGAGAAGATCCCAATTATCTATTTTTTCTTACTTTGCTCATGCTTTGAATGTAAGTTTTAAGAAACCACCACCTAACACAAGATCCTGAAGATGTTTCCCTCTAGTTTTCTCTAAGAGTTTTATGACTGTAGGTTTAATATTAAAATCTTTGACCCATTTTGAGTTAATTTTTGTATAAGATTTGAGATAAAGGTTTTCCTTCTTTCTTTTGTTTGTGAATACCCAGTTCTCCAGCACCATTTGTTGAATAGACTGTTCTGGCCCACCTCAATGGACTTGACAGCCTTGTCAAAAATCACTTCACCAAAGATTTGAGGATCTATTTCTGAACACTCAATTCTATTCCATTGGTCCATATATCTATCTTTATGCCAGCACTATGTTGTTTTTAATCACTGTAGCTAAGTAATATGCTTTAAATGCAAGAAGTGAGAGTTCTCCAAATTTGTTCTTTTTATAAACATTTTTGGTGTTTGAGACCTAGTACCCTTCCAAATAAATTTTATTATTGGCTTTTCTAATTTGGTTTTAAAAAAAAAGGCTGTTGGAAATTTTAATGTATTGTATTGCATCTGTAAGATGAATTTGGGTAGAATTGACATTTTTATGATATTTAGTCTGCCAATCCATTAATATGAAATATCCTTCCATTTATTTTGGTCTTCTTTAAGCAATGTTTAGTAGTTTCTGAATGCAAGTCTTTTATGTTCTTCATTAAGTTTATTCCTAGATTTTTTATTATTTTAATCTCTATTTAAATGGGATTTTTATACTGACTCTCTCATCAAATTTCTCATTAGTAGTGTATAGAAATGAAACTGATTTTTACATAATAATCATGTATCCTCAGAATTTGCTGAACTCATCTATTAGTTCTAGTGACATTGTTGTGGATTTTTTGGTATTTTTTAGATATAGGATCATGTCATCAGTAAATAGTGAAATTTTATTTCTTCCTTTCCTAATTGGATGCCTTTTATTTCTCTTTCTTGCCTAATTGCTCTGGCTAGAACTTCTAGCACCATATTGAATGACAGTGGGCATCCTTGTTTTGTTCCCAATCAGCAGGGACACTTTCTGTCTTTCTCCATTGAGAACAATGTTAGCTGTAGATTTTTCATATATAGACTTTATCATGTTGAGAAAAATTCCTTCTATTCCTATCTTTTGGGAAGTTTTCATTGAGAAAGGATGTTGGATTTTGTCAAATGCCTTTTCTACAGCAATCAAGATAATCATGTGGTTTTTCTTCCTCAATTTAGTAATGTGATGTACAGCAATGTTTGATTTTCTTTTGTTGAACCACCCTCACATACCTCAGATAAAAGGCATTTGATCGTGATATATAATTCTTTTAATGTGCTGTTGAATTAGATTAACAAGTATATTGTTGAGGATTTTTTGTATCTAATTCATCAGAGAAATTGCTCTATAATTTTCCTTTTTCATGTTATCTTTATCAGGCTTTGGAATTAGGGTGACATTGGTTGAATACAATGAGTGTGGTAGTGTTTCTGCCTGTTCTATTTTTTTTGGAAGATTTTGAACAAGATTGGAATTAGTATTAGATCTTCTTTGAATGATTGGTAGAATTCACCTATGAAGCCATCTGGTCCTGGGCTTTTCATTTTAAAGAGGTTTTGCATGACTATTTCAATCTCTTTACTTGAGATAGAGTTACTGTGGTTGTATTTCTTCTAGCATCAGTGTAAATCATACACAAAAAGCATGATCACTGAAAGAAGGAAATCAATAAATGGGACCTCTTTAAAATTAAACACTTTTGCACTTCAAAATACTTTCTCAAGAAGGTAAGTAGGCAGGCTACTCAATGGGAAAAAATGTTTGGAAACCACATATCTGAGAAGGATTTGATATCCATGTTATATAAAGAAATCATGCAACTCAACAATAAAAAGACAAGTATCCCAATTTAAAAAATGTCAAAAGACTTGAATAGACTTTTTCCAGAGAAGAAATATAAATAAACAAAAAGCACATGAAAAAATGTTCAACATAATTAGCTATTAGGAAAATGTGGGTCAAATTTATTTGGAAAGGTAAGGAGCCCTGAATAACCAAAAAGATCTTAAAAAAGAAGGAGGTTGGAGAGCTCTCAATTCTGGAATTGAAAGTATATTACTTAGCTATAGTGGTAAAAATTGCATGGTACTGGCATAAAGGCAGACACACTGATGAATTCAACCAAATTGAGAACTCAGAAATAGACCTTCACATCTGCAGTCAAGTGATTTTTGACAAGGTGGTCAAGCCCTTCTAGCTAGACCAGGAGAGTCTGCTCAACAAATGGTGCTGGAAGAACTGGATATCCATATACAAAAGAAAGAAGACCCCTATCTCACACCTTAAACAAAAATTAACTCAAAATGGATCAAAGACCTAAATATAAAAGGGAAAAACCCAAAATTCATACAAGAAAATGTAGAAAAACATCTTCAAGACCTTGTGGTAGGTGTTAGTTTCTTAAACCTTACACTCAAAGCATGATCAACAAAAGGAAAAATAGATAAATGGGACCGCCTCAAAATTAAACACTTTTGCACCACAAAGGACTTTGTCAAAATGGTGAAAAGTCAGCTGACTCAATGGGAGAAAATATTTGGCAATCCCATATCCAAGAAGGGTTTAATATCAATGATATACAAAGAGATCATAGAACTCAACAGTAAAATAACAAACTACCTGATTGAAAAATGGGCAAAAGGCTTGGAAAGACAACTGCTAAAAAAGAAATGCAAATGATGAAGAAACACATGAAAAAAATGTTAACATCACTAGTGATTTAGGGATACACAAATCAAAACTACAATGAGCTATCATTTCACACCTACTATAATGGCTGCTGTTAAAATGTTGGAAAACTGTAAATGTTGGAGAGGATATGGAGAGAGAGGAATGCTTATCACTGTTGGTAGGAATGTAAAACGGTACAGCCACTGAGGCAGACTGTTTGACAGTTCCTAAGGAAGTTGAATATAGAGTTGCCATGGGACCTGGCCATGTCATTACTAGGTATATACACAGAAGAACTGAGAGCAGAGACACCAACAGACATCTGCACACCATTGTTCATAGTGGCATTATTTACAGTTGCCAAAATTTGGAAACAACTCAGGTGCTCGTCAACCAATAAATGGATAAACTAATTGTGGTATATGCATGATGGAATATTATGCAGCTATAAGAAGAAATGAAGTTGTAAAGCATATGATATCAAGGATGAATCTGGAGGACATTATGTTGAGTGATGCAAGGTAGACACAAAAGAACAAATATTGTATGATTGCACTATCATGAACTAAATATATTGTGTAAACTAATGGAGTTAATAATTAGAATATAGGTTACCAGAAAATAGAATTAGGGTAGAAAATGGTAATCTGAGTGCTAATCTGTGCAGAATTGGTAAACAGACTGTTTGTAGATTTTTGGAAATGAACAGAAATGATGAAAGCATAACATGGTGTCTGTAACTAGTAGAGCTATTATATGACAGTGGTTGAAAGAGAAAGTCTAAGGTCATGTATATTACTAGAAGAAAAGCTAAAAACTGTAACCTGGAACTGTATAAGATAGTAAAAGTTCATGTAAAACATGAATATGGGTCATATTGCATATATAAGTATGTTTCTGCAAAACATAAATGCAAATATACTAGAAAGAAGGAAAAGGAATAGCAGCTATTAGTGCAGGAGAAGCATAGAGAGATTGAGAGGTGAGTTTTGTTTTTTGTTTATTATATTGGAATAATGAAAGTGCTCTAAAAATGATTGAAATTTTGAATGCACAAATATGTGATTACATGGAATTCCATTATTGTACACTTTGGATGGGTTCATGTTTTATTAATATATGTTAATAAATTTATTTGTTAAAAATTACAATGAGGTATTTCACTCCTTGTTGAATGGCCATTATTTTAAAAATCAGAAAAGTACAAGTGCTAAAGAAGATTTGAAGAAAGAGGAACACTCCTTCACTTTTGGTGGGAATGTAAAATGGTGTAGCCTTTGTGGAAGACAGTCCGTCAGTTCCTTAGGAAATTATATAGAGATCTTTTATATGATCCGGCAATCCTGTTACTAAAATTCATTCAGATGACTTAAAGCAAGGATGCAAATTCATATTGGTGCACCATTTTTCATAGCAGAATTATTCACAGTTGGTAAAAGATGGAGAAAAAACTCAAGAGTCCATTAAATGATGAATGGATTTTTTAAAATGTGTTATATAAATTCAATGTAATACTATTCAGCTTTAAGAATAAATGAATTGGGGAACAGATATAGTTCAAGTGGTTGAGCACCTTCTTCCCACATGGGAGTTCTTCCCACCTGGGTTTGGTCCCCAGTGCCTCCTAAAAACAACAATTAAAAAAACAAAAAACAAGCAAACAAATGAAAAAAAACAACTCAGGGGAACCCATATGGTTCAGTGGTTGAGCACCGGCTTCCCACTTATGAGGTCTGGTGTTCAATCTCCACCCCAGTACCTAAAAAATAAAAAATAAAAAAAATAAAATAAAATAAAAGAAAGAAAGATTAAATGAATTTGTTAAGAATATGACAACAGGAAAGAACCTTGAGGACATTATGTTGAGTGAAATAAACCAGACACCAAAGGAGAAATGTTGTATAGTACCACTAATATGAAATATATATAATGAGTAAACTCATGGAGTATAGATTACTAGGAGATGGAATTAAGGTTGTGAAGGGGGTGCAGATGCTTAATATATGTAGAATATTTAATAAGGTTGACTTTATAAGTGTGTAAATATATAGAGTAGAAGGTAGGACATTAGAGTGAATATCATTCCTGATTTCTAAATCTGATTGTGGCTGAAAGAACAGACAAGGGACAAAAATTCCAGCTGAAAGAAATTGGAGATAAACTAGGTCCTTATAACATAGGAACTCAGTGGTAGATAAGGATTGTGGTTAATAGTATATATACAAGAATGATCTTTTATGAAGTAGAACAAATGTTACTCTGTATTACAAGGTTTTAGGAATATGGTGATACATTGGAAAATGCAACTAATGTAACTTATGGGCTATAGTTAAGGGTAATATTTTAATATACTTGTGTCAGTAGCAAAGAAGGTAATCTATCAATGTCAAGGGTTAACAATAGGGTTAACAAATTCCCAACAGAGAATGAGAATTTTCTTTTTGGAGTTATGAAAGCATTCTAGAAGCAACAGTACAACTCTGTGATGAAACAGCCACTGAGTGTACACTTTGGATGGATTAGTCAAAGCGTGGGACTGCATAACACACAGAATCCCATGGTGGATGATGAACTGTTGTTAACTGCACAAATATGAGAACATTATCTCATGAACTATAACAATGTACAATATATGGGGTTAATAATAAGGTAGTTTATGGAAAAATACACCAAATATAAGCTATAGACTATAAGTAGTAGTAATATTTTGTTGATGTTCTTTCATCATTTGTAACAAATGTTGCCAACAAGCAAGGTGTTGGTGGTGTGGTGATGAATGAGAGTCCTGTATGTTATGAAAAATTGTTTTGTAAGCTCACAACTTTTCTAATTAAATAGCAATAATAACAACAACAATAATAAAATTATTATAAAACCCTAGTAATAAAAGCACAAAGGGAGACATATAGACTAATATAATTTTTGAGACTTTAGAAATCCAACCTCACTTTTATATATAGCCAAGTGATTTTTGACAACAAGGCAAAGACCACTCTATTGGTATAGAAATATATCTTCAACAGATGATGCCAGGAAAATGGCATCTCCATTTACAGAAAAAAAGAAATATCCTAACCTCAGAGTTTATAAGAATATCAAGTCAAAATGGATCAAAACCCTAAATATAAGAGCCAGAACTATCAAACTCCTCTGAGAAAGAAGTATAGGGAAGCATTTCCAGGATATTGGTTAGGCAATAGTTTCTTTGACTTTATATCTAAAGCACAAGCAACAAAAGAAAAATAGGTAAATGGGACCTCATCAAAATTTAAATAATTTCGACCTCAAAGGATTCTATAATGAAAATAAAATAACAACATACACAATGAGAAAAAAAAATATTTGGAAACCACATAGCTGATAAAGATTAACATCCAGAATCTATAAAGAGGTCCTATAACTTACAAAAAGAGAAAAAAATCCAATAAAAAATGGGCAAAAGCCTTGAACAGACATCTCTCTCAAGCAGGGGTTCTTAAAATCTTTTGTTCCATGGACCCTGTTGCCAGTCAGGTGAAACCCATGGACTCCCCCTCAGAATGTAGTAGCACATAGTTTTATGACACTCAACATTGGTGTATCTTTAAATTAAAATTTAGGATTGTTCAAAATTACATTTTACAACTTTCCCATAATTTCAATACCTGATAACATAACATGGTTCAAAACCTGTTCAAATGAATATTTTTGGCAAACATTTAGAAATTCAAGTTTTCCTGTGGCATTATAAAACAATCTCAGCCATCCTTACCAACTTTTTTGTTGGCATTTATGCACTGCACTCAGAACATGCTACATAAAAATAAAAATCATACTAAGTCCACACTATACTGTGTGTGGCAGTTTGATATTATTGATGAATTCCAAAAAGAAATACTGATTATGTTTGTAAACTGGTCTGTTCTTCTGGGCTCATGATACCCTGTGATTGTATTAAATTCAGAGATTTCACTTTTACTGGTTTAAATTAATATTAGGGCTTTGATTCAGCCATGTCAGTAGGGTGTTGAGTGCTGCCCCCTTGGTGAGTGGACAATTACAAAGTAAATACATGGAGAAGGAGAACACGCAGCAGCAGATATGCAGGAAGAAAGAATGGTCCGTAGACACAGCCCTGGGAAAAGAGATGAGTCTGACAGTCCACAGCTTATACTGTAAAGAGAACAGAGCAGCTGAACCCAGTAAGAAATGAGCCCTGAGGAGAGAGACAAGCCTTATGCCAGCCTACAGCTGAAATGGGAAGAAGCAGGGACCACAGATCCTTAAGAGGAAGAAGGAAGACATCACCCACCATCTTGCTTCAACATGTGGTGACAGACTTTGGTGAGGGAAGTAACTTACACTTTATGGCCTTGTAAGGCTGAACCCTTGCAGACATTATCCACTCTCTTGCTTCAACAAGTGGCCCAATGACTTTGGATGAGAAAGTACCCCTTATGATACCTTGAGTTGGACTCTTTAGGACCTTGTGACTATAAGCGTCTATCCCAAATAAATACCCTTTATAAATGCCAACAGAGCTCTGGTACTTTGATCAGCACCCCTTTGGCTGACTAATACACTGTCTATTATTTAATAAATATATCACACCTGCACCTACACGTACACACAAGAATAAGGTTTTTAAATGCATAAAATAAAATTGCAAAGGAAATCAGTTACATAAATTGAAATACAGTTGCTAAAATTAAAAAAATGATATAATATTACACATATGTGCTTCTTTCTTAACACATTAAATAATAATCCAATACATTAAAAACTTAAGAAAGTTATAAAGTTAAATTTTTTTAAAGACATGTCAATGTGCAGACTGTTGTTTATCTTGCATAAGAACATTAAACTATGGTGTAGTGTTTGACAAGGTAACACGCATATCATGTTAGACATCTAATTGAGATTGATTTTTTGTTTTCATTGTTACAAGTGTTGAAAATACAAATACAAATATATGTTGTTGTAAATGGACCCAAAGTTTCTATAGCTCCTTTACAAAATAAGGATAGGCTTCTCACCAGGAGGGAGCACCAGAATTCTCCAAGGCTTTTTGAGTTAAACTCCAATTGTAGTAAGTTTTTTTATCCTAAAATCAATGAGTTCATCTTTGGTTAAGTCAAAATCTTCAATACAGTTTATATCAGAAAGAAAAGGATTACAGATCCATGGTTCAATTTTCATGCCATCAAGATGGAAATAACTTTTAAAAGAGTTATATAAATTTTCCAAGCATTTTCAGATATCTGTTTTCAAAAAAACTGGCAGAGAATTTTGTACTTCAAGTCCATCTTGGTAAAGCATTTCCTTCAACACTGGAAAGTTTGCAAGAATGTCGGCCTGTACTCTCTTCTTCCATATTGGTGCATTAGCCAAGAAAGCTTGTAACATTTCAGTTGCCATCCACAATGGTGACTTCCCAACCTTGAATGGAAAGATTTATCTCTTTCATATGGAGAAAAATATCTGCCAGGTAAGCCAAGCCATGGGTAAAATTCTTTCTTTCAAAAATGTTCTAAGAGTGGGTTTTCTTTTTCTTTCAGACAAAGTGAAACTTCTGCCTTTAGTTCGAATAAGCACTTAAAGACGTTTCCTCTTGAAAGCCCACACACTTTGTGTGGTAGAGAAGGACTTCACATTCTGCTCCCATATCTTGACATAACCTTTTAAAAATATGATTTAGAAATTTTTTGATAAAGTTGATAACTTTTATGGCTGTTGACAAAACTTCTTTCAGGGTTGTTGGAAGAGTCTTTGTTGCAAATCCATATCTGTGTAAAAAGAATTGAGTGACAACAACTTTGAGTAGCTTCTTTTTTTACTAAAGGAGCAAAAACAGATGTATTACCAAGCATCACAGGAGTTCCATCAGTGCAGAGAATAAAGTTTTTCTTTCCAATCAAAGTTTTGTTTGTGAAAAGAACTTTTTACCATTTCAAAAATGTCAACAGCCTTTGTAGTTTCCAAAAGCGACTCACAAAATAAGAATTCTTCTTTGATGGCATTAGCATGTGCATAGGAAACAAAAACAAGGAGCTGGCAATATTGAGAGATGTCTGTAGTTTCATCTACTTGCATACTGAAGGGGAATGGCAATGTTGCCAATTCATGGATGACCTGTTTTAAAATATTAAAAGACATATGAACCATTCTAGAATGTATTACATCATTTGACAAAGGGAACCATTTCCAGTTTCTTCCTCTGCTCCAGTCCAAAACCAATTCAACCATTTCCAGTGCACATGGCTTTACTAAAGTCTCCAAATAGTGTGGGGCTTCTTTTGCTTGGCAATCCAGTAAGCAATTTTATAGTCTGCTTCAAGCAGAGGCTTTTGTGAAATGGCAAATCCAAGTTTTGGAAGAGTTCCTGCTTTTTCAAATTGAGGTTTTTTCACATGGGAAAAAAACTTGCATCTTTAGATGCATTCTCAGCATGGACAGATATAAGATGGTCTTTCAGTATTGCTGGCTTCATACTTCTATTCACAGGAATTTTTCCATGCAGAAAAAGCACAGCAATTTTTGAGATCTGTCACATTCATAATACAAGTAACACCAAATAATGCATAACTTTCATTATACTTCCTTTTCTTTAACATTTCAACTTAATTTGGGCCTGTAAAATGAAATATGTAATTTAATTGACAGATTTTAAACTCTGTATTTTGTAAGGTTTTTAAAGTAATTTGTTTGATAAATATGCATATAGGAAGAACAGTTAATATCAAATGGGGTATTTAGTGGTCACGGGAAATGTTTTTCATTCCCTTACAGTAACGGACACAGGACATAGTAAATATCATCAAAAAATTTTAAACTGTACATTCTAAATTGTAAACTATACTGTAAAAAATATGCATATAAATAAGTAATTTTTATCTCTTGAATAAACCCATGGATCACAGTAGATCAGGATTTGTGTTATTTCTGGAATTCCATGTCTTTTCTGGAACTGTGTGTAAAGAAGCATGGATGTCAGAACCTACCTAGAAACCAAATGGAAAAGAAAAACATATAATGAAATGTCAATTGCATGGGTTGAGGAACTCACGGTGGCTGTGACTGATTTACACTCATAACTGGTATATCTATTTGTGTTAAAAGTAACCTACTTACTAAAAGTTGTGAATTCTCATTTAAACTGACCAGTTTTGTAAAGTTTTAACAATCAATGAAAATAAATTAGCTACTTTCATTTATTTGTTAACAAACAATTGTAGACAGGGAAATACTTCAATATAGTACAATTATTAGGCAACTGTGATGGTTAGGCTAATGTACCAACTTGGCCAGGTAATTGTGCCCAGTTGTTTGGTCCAGCAAGCACTGGGTTAATTGTAATAAAAAGATATTTATGGGCTTTAGTCATCAGTGAATTTACTGCATAGATGCCTGACTATATCTACGATCAACCAGGGAGATTGCTGTCAGGAATGAGTGACATTTTATCCATTCAGCCAAAGGGATGCTGATGCAAAGTATCAGAAATCTGTTGGCTTTTATAAAGGGTATTTATTTGTTGGAGCAAGATGACTGCTGACATTTGCAAGGGTTCAGCCTTCCTCCTCCTCCCAAGGCTCCATGGTCCCAGCTTCTTCCAATATGAGTTGTAAGCTAGGATTAGTCTCATCTCTCTTGCAGGGCTCATTCCTCCCTGGGCTCAGCTGCTCTGCTCCCTCCACAAGGCCAGTTATAAACCATCAGGTGAAAAGTTCATCTCTCTTCCTGGGGTCTCTGCCATGTCTTATGGAACCATGTCTCTTTCCTCACATATCTGTTTCTCTGTGTGTTTTCTTCCTGGGCTCCAGGATTAAAACTCCAACCTCCCTTCTCTGCAGTGTGGTTTTTCTGTGAGTCCCTGCCCATTAAGCTGGTGGGGCCTCAACATCCTACTGACTTGGCCCAATCAAAGCATTAATCATTATTTACTCAATAAAACCTCTGAATCAAATATAATCTAATATTCCCAGAAAAACAGACCAGTTTACAAATATAATCAGTATTTCTTTTTGCAATTCATCAATAATATCAAACTGCCACAGCTACCAATTTGGCAGCTGAACGACTACTAGGAATTGAGTTGCCAGCAAAGATTAGGTAACAAACACATAGATTTCTTGAGCTGGTGGGAAAAGCACACACATTTTCTCTGCACAACAAAGGCAGCCTTGTTGTCTGGATAAAATGTGTAAGTGTCCTTGTATTTGTCACATAAGATTATTTTGTCCTGTCACTTTTCATGTTTTGGTTATTAATTATGACATCATAACTGTGTTTCTTCAATAGGATTGGTTACCTGATATCATGGCTAACAGATTTTCAAAGCAAGTGGCTTGGTAGAAGTCATTAATAATTATTTAACACTTGTTGAATGTATTATATATTTTAGATGTTTTATTTTGTGAGGTTATTTTTTCACTTTGTATTTTTTATTTTTCATTATAGTTACATTAATTAAAAATGTGCAGAGTGAAATTTTCAATGTGTATAATTCATGCCAATCCTGTGATTTATCCTTGCAAAATGGTGCCCATATACTTCAAAATATCAAAGACACTGCCCAGGAGATCTGTTTGTTACCTCTTTTGTGTTGCCAGATAGTTGGTCAAATATGCCACACAATAGATTGTATACAGCAGGACTGTGATCATGTATGATCTAGCATTGCATGTAACAACTACCATAATTTCAAAGTATGGATGAGCATAAGTGATTTTTTGAGATATGCAATAGCTGTAATGTGATATGAAATGAATACTACTGTAATTTATTGCATACATTCATAAGTGAAGGAAATGCTTGATTTCAATAAGAGGTCAGAGGAAATAGAGATAATAGGTTGATTTTTTTCAATTCAAGCTCTGTGGACCCCTGGTTAAGAACCCCTGTTCTAAAGAAAATATGAAAATGGCCAGAAAGCACATGAAGACATACACAACATCATTAGCCACTGGGTAAATACAAATAAGAATGACAATATGATGCCATTTCAGACCATAAGAACATCTGCCATTAAAAAGAAATAAAAAATATTGGAGTGGGTGTGGAGAAATATGTATTTAATCATTGCTGATGGGCATGTAAAATGGTGCAGCTACTGTAGAACACAATTGAGCAGTTCCTCAGAAAGCTAAGTGTAGAATTACTATATGACCCATCAATCCTACTACTTGTTATATACCCAAAATAATTGAAAGCAGGGATTGGAACAGATATTTCCAACCTGATGTTCATAGCAGCATTATTCATAATTTCCATAAGATTAAAGCAACCCAAGTGTCCATCACTTGATGAATAGGTAAACAAAATATGGTTTATACATACAATGGAATATTATTCACATGCAAGAGCAATGAACTCCTGATAAACGTGACAACAGGAATGATCGTGGATGACATCATGTTGAATAAAATAAGCCAAATACAAAAGTACAAACATTGTATGATCTCAAAGATTTAAACAATTAGAATAAGCAAACTCAAAGAGAAAGAATATAGTATATAGGTTATTAGACAATGAGGTGGGGATAGAGAAGGTGATGTGATGGTTTAAAATGTACAAGGAACCTGTTTGGAATGATGGAAATGTTTGGTAATGGGTGGTGGTGACAGCAGCACAACATTGTGAAAGTGATTACCAGCACTGAAATATATACCTGAATTTGATTAAAGGAGGAAATGTTAGAACATATATATGGTAACAGAATAAAAATTTTTTAAAAAATCCATGGAACTACACTACACAAGGAACCCTAAATTAAACTATGGACTATAGTTAATAATACAATTATAAAAATGTTCCATCATCAATTGTAACTAATGTTCTATTCCACGGAAAGAGCTTAATTTTAGGGTGGTATATGAGGATCCTGCTTTTTATGCGTGATTGTTCTGTAAACACACTTTTTACAAAGGAAAAAAAAGAAAAAATAATAGTAAAAAAAAATCCTAAAAAATCATTTACTAATGGAAAAAATTGAGTTTTACATGAATTAGTATTTTAAAGAACTTGTGACCCCCACATGAGAATGAAAGTTTCCCAAAACTTAAAGAATTTTAGATAGGGTTGTTGATGATATTAATAAATTTGAATTACTTTGGTATTATATAATCAATTATATCATATTTGGGTTATATGCAACTCTCTGTGAACCAACATTTTCCAGATGAAATTTTATATATAAATTCATGCTTGTGTAAAGGATCCACTCAAATGCCCAAATTTATCAATGGATTTAAATGCAACAGAATATGAAAAATTCATTCTGTGGTTGGAGATTACAAATTTTAAGGCTTTAAGAGAGTACTATTTGTTGAATTTTGGTTTAGAATCCCAAAAGAATAACATTGGTTGTCTGAAAGAGCTATTAATATGCACCTTTCTTTTAGTAACCATATTTTTGTAAAGATTTATTTTGTGTGAAGCCATGTTTTCTTCATATTCTTCAATTAAAACAGCATGTTGCAAAAGTTTGAAAGAAAAAAAATGATTTGAGAATTCAGATGTGTTCTATTAATGCAGATATTAAAGAAGTTTTCAGAATGTAAAAGAGGACTTCTGCTTCAAAATGTTTATCTCCACTCACCAAACTTCACAGCTGAATTTTATAATTATGTTGGTATCCTGTATTGGTAAGGAGAGACTTCTACTATTGTGCCTTCATTTCCAAGATTTCCTTGGAGCTTCTTAGCCTCTCCCAAATTATGCTTCTTTCTAGATTGGCAGTAATTAATGACAATTTCAGAATAACTCTCAATTGTCTCCTTTACTAAGAATGTTTTTTGAGGGGTCAAAATTGACAATCTAAATGAAACCTAAATTTATTGCTTACACCCCATGTGCAAGGGTCTATTTAAACCAGTTTCATTGACTGTCTCACTCTGTACTAAACCTCTTTTTTAAAAATTTCTTTATCTTTTAAAATCTATTCTTGAATGCTGCCTTTACTTACTCATTTATTTTTAGTTTAGTAGCTGATGGTAAATTATTGGTTTTTAATTTTTTAATTAAATTTAAACAGCATATGAATTTCCTCAATGCCATAATTTCAGTCCAAAATCTTCAGAAAATGTATTTTATTAGGGGTAACACAATTTTATGGATTTTCTATATGTGAATATCACATTTACAATCTGATAAAAAATCAGGAATGTATTGGATCTCCTGTGAATTGGAAAACATTATTGAAAATTTCTTTATATTTAACCAAAAAAAAAAATACTTTTTTTTTTCAAAGAAACACCACTACAAATTTATTAATCTCAAGTGTATAGGAAAGGATTCTTACCAAGCAGCAGTTGCAGGAAAGCTGGCCTCTTGAGGTTGACCTTGACAGTTAACCAGGGCTCATGAGATGTAAGACCCATATGTGTCCATTAGAAAAAACATATTTACAAAGAATCCAGAAGTAGACTGGTTATGAAGAATGTATCTAAATGAGAAGAGACTCCATGAATTTTATTGGTGCAGGAAGTGACAGGATCACAAATTTTGTCAAATGTTTCAATATTTCAAAAGATATATTCATCCTAGGGAAGATATCTTACCTTTCAGGTATATTTGTATATAATATTTGATTTGTTTCTTTGATATTACTAATGAATAATTCTCTGAAACAGCACTATTATGCCTCAAGATCATTTGCATACATAATTATAACCTCCTCATGTGACATATTTTAGCTCATAAGGTAGGCTAGATTTTTTCTCATTTAAATGTTATTTATGTTTTAAATTGGTACCTGAATATCTGTCTGTGAATACACAGTTTGACTGAAAAGACTGAAAATATATTGAAAACAAAATTCCCTGAAACTGATGTATTGGAAGCAAAAGGAATGAGATATTTCTAGAGGTAGATTATAAATGAGAGTTAAGACATTTATAGGTAAACAAAATTATGATAGAATTTCTTGGAAATCTATCAATGTAAATAAAAATAGTCATTTAAACATCCAATGATGATAAAGATTTTCAATGTACTTTTTACAATGAACAATTTCTGATATTTACTTGCTTGATTTGACAATGCAGCACTGCTCTATGCTGATCATTTTAATGTGATACTGTTTATTGCTTTTTAACAATAGTCAAGGAATTAGCAAGCCCACTCTGTATGTTATGAGCCACATTTTAAAATTGTGAAGTAAATACTTTCTAAATATCCAAGAGGTTATAAAAAACATAGGGGAAAAACCTTGAACTTTCTTCTGTGGCCAAATATACTCATTTAACCAGCAAGGCACATTTTGTAGAAGATGTATGGTAAATTTAACATGGTGAACCTTGAGAATTTCTGTAGATTAAGGAGAAAGATGCAATCTGAAGAGATGGAAGATAGAAAGGATACTTTAATGATCAAGTGTTAATGCATGATTCTGATACAGCAAATGTTAGAAAACACAGTTTTAAGTGTTTGTCAATTCAGTAATATGCATCATTGGTGAATTTTATCAGCATAACCACTGAATAAAATTTTGGTAGTTAATACAATTATCTGCCTAATGGAATGAAAAATGAAGATATTACAAGAAAACACATATAATAGGAAAGATATTATAAAAATCAATTTGGACAAAATATTTTTCAATACAATAGAAATTCATCTGGATATAGCCAACATAAGCAAGGCAGCATTATAATTATTATTTATTAAAATCATAAAAATTGTAAAATATCTTTGTGAAGACAAAAGGATTAAATATAAATAAAATATTTTAAAAATAAAAATTATATATTTTTATACTTACAATCTTTAGTTCTAGGCTTCCCACAAATGAAGATTAAATAGTACTAAAAGTCCATTTTGTCATAACTACTTTAATCATTAAAATAATGATATGAAATGCTTCAGGAAAGCACAAGTAAATAAGATAAAGTTAGCACAAGTATTTATGTATGAGGAGATTACTGCAACCTAGAAAAGCATATATGTGGGAGAACCAGGCAGTTTATTAACCCTTCCTTAAATATTGGAATTCATGCCTGATGGTGAGAGGATGCTTTGTGGAGGAGAAATGGCAGGTGGATGCTTTTCTTAGATACTGTGTGCAGTTGAGAAGGTTGAATAGAATGACAGCAAGGGAACTCTGGATTCATACAGCCATGAAGAAAATGCAATGATTAGATTCATAATCAAATATAATTGTTATGGAAATTGTAATAGAGGAGAAGATAAAGGACTCATCTGCATTTCTTATTAAGCAAGCACAATTAAAGAAAGGTGAGAAATTATATGTGGTCTCACTCAGAAAAGTACCATTCTCAGAAGATCCTCAGAACTTCTCAGAAGGTCCTCAGAACTATTCATTAACTTTATTACAGAAAAAATTTCTAGGTCTTTCTGCCATAGATGGGGAAATACCAGAAGTCATCCTAGTTCCCTGGTACATGAGGAGAATCATTATCTGCTGTACAGTGTTCAAACCCATTGGCAGATATAGAAGCTTTTAAAGAGAACCTGTCCTATTTATTTTTTGATAGTATTGAAAATGAGAAAATAATAACTGCATATGTTTAGGCAGAGTTTTGAAATGTATTTAACGTCCGGGCCCCAGGAGTAAGCGTTTCCGGCCATTCATACTCTCAGTCTGTTGATCCTCAGTTGTTTGATTTTGTGCACTATCTGACCGAAAGGCTGACGGCGCCGCTAAGATGAAGCTAGTGAGATTTTTGATGAAATTGAGTCACTAAACTGAAACCACTGAATTGAAGAATGGAACATAGATGCACGGAACTGTCACACGTGTGGATGTCAGCATGAACACACATCTTAAAGCTGTGAAAATGACCCTGAAGAGCAGAGAACTTGTACAGCTGGAAATACTGAGTATTAGAGGAAATAGTATCCGTTATTTTATTCTGCCAGACAGCTTGGATCTGGATAAGCCACTTGTGGATGTTGAACCTAAGTGAAATCCAAGAAAAGGGAAGCTGTTGCAGGAGAGGAAGAGGCCGCGGTAGTGGAAGAGGAGGGTCCTACGCATTAATGTCTCTCAAGATTAGCGTTTCAAGGTGATAAGTAATTTGGGCACTTTTTTTTTGTACAGGTTTTGTTTGTTTATGTCATTTTTTAATAAACATAAATGAGGGGCCCCCTTGTCTATTGACTAGCAAAGTTTTACTAGTTTCATATATGTATGCATGATATTAACACAGTAAGAGCCAACCCTATTAGGAAGTCCCAGAAAAAATCCATTCTTAAGTGATAGTGCTTTAATTTTTTAAACTAAAATTTTATTTTATGATGAATCTGTATAGAGTATACACCTTTTACTTCACATGCACTGAAGATGCATTTTGTTACTTTCCATTCTTTGGAACCTCCCTATAGGTGAAATAAGTTCTTTTTGGTAGTTCAGAAATTGAAATCCTGTGGAATGGGATCTAAAATTGATTCTCCTTCCCTGAGTTCTACTCTCTGGAGACTTGGGTACTTGGTAAAAGGTGATAGTCATCTTCTAAACCAGTAGTCAATGATTTTGTTGTCATTTTTAATATTTTTGTTTGTTTTATAATAGGTTCACAATAGAATAGTTTCTCCTGAGTTGAAACTGCAAATATTATCCAGTAGCTTATCAGTTGTGAGCAGTGTTAAAGCCTCCTGTTAATTTGGAATGTACCTGTCAATGGCTTTATCAAGTATTTTTACAAGGAGTCCTTTAAGAACAAAATGAAAAAAAACCTGCTTTATTTGACAGAAAAACTAGATTATTCTCAATAGGAAATAACATTTTTAAATTGTTTTAATTGTTTAAAGTTAGAGGAAGACACCTTTTTGGTGTATACAGTTTTTGTCAAGTTTACTACCATTTCTGTCCTAAGAGTGCAAGCTAACTTTGAGTATATGGGAGAACTAAATCTGTCTTTTCACTTAATTATGCATTGTTGTCTTATTTGGTTTGATTTGGTTTTTAATGAGAAGGAAATTTTCTGCAAAGAATGTTACCTAAAAATAAGGTGTGGGCCTATGAGGGTTACTTAATTTGGGTGACAGCAAGAGTATTGTGTGTCTGTGCATACATGTGTTTTCAAGAAGTTACTATAAACTTGGAATATATATTTTTAAAAGTTTCTTGCTCATTTCCTCAAGTTAACGCAATACTTTTTGTTTATTCCAGAGTTGCCATGTAGTTTTCTGTTGTTCATAAGTCATTGAAGCAATCCCATAGTGCTTGGCTATTTTATCACAAATTGTCTGGCAGTTGTAAGACAATTATATAACAAAACCTATGATCCCTGCCCCACAAAAAGGCGGTAGGGGAGTATATGAAATCCATTTTGATGAACTCAACTTTATATGAATATTTTTTAGTAGTAAATATATTAAACATGAACTCATGACAAGATACAAGCAGTATGTAATTTTCCTCCATATCTTTTGTAAATTAAGACACTGGAGGAAATAAATTCATTCTTTTCTATCCTCTAATCTCTTGCTGGTGTTCCTATTGGTTGAATCCAAACATAAACCAGAAGGCAATGTGGAGAGTAGATTTGAAGGGGGCAGACAGAAAAGACCCTGCACAGCTAGTGAATAAACATAATTGGTTCCTAGATGTTAAGCAAACATAAATATATAATTGTAAATTGTGGTGAATACCCTGTAAGTAAGAGTAATTCACATTATCTTGTCCATTTTAAAAGCAGTATGTAGTGGCAGCTCATTTTGATATTCAAATACAATATAACTTTAAGACTTTATCTGTATGTTTTATTTTGAGGGTTTTAACACCTAAATTGTTGGCATTGTGAAGCCAGTCTAATAAATAGTTGAAATGTAAGAAAAAACTGAA
>JAQZBX010021766.1:0-32058 GCA_029593785.1 Cabassous unicinctus
ATGTATTAAATTCATAAAAAGTAATTAAAAGCCCTTACTTTAAAATACCAATTCCCTGAAAATATTTGTGTAGCACGGACATCTTTATTATAGAACTCAACAATACCACCAAACAGGAGGAGATAATAAATGTGTGTGGAACACCCCACCCAACAATAGAGAAAACCCATACTTCATATGTACCAAATTAGATTATGACTTATGCCAGGAAACAAACCTCAAAAGATTAAGACAATTTAAAGCATACAGATTGTTCTATAACCACAATGGAATCGAACTAGATTTCATTAAAAGAAATGTAACAGGAAACTCTCCAAACACATAAACATGTGGAAACTAAAGAACATGTATCTAAATAATCAGTTGCTCAAAGACAAAGACTCAAAGGAAATTTAAATATATATATGTATTTAATTCAATTAAATTGAAAATAAAACACATCAAAATTTATGGGACACAGCTGAAGTAGTCTTCAGAGGGAAATTATAGTACTAAATGCCTACATTAAAAAAGAAAGTGACTCAAACCAATAACCTAGCTCTAATCTGTAGAACCTAGAAGAAGAAAAGGAAAAAAAGCAAGCAGAAGGATGGAAGTAGATAATAGCAGGCATGAATGAAACTGAGAACATAAAATAGAGAAAAATCAATGAAATGTAGAGGTGGTACTTTGGAAAGGCCAATAAAATTGACAAACCTCTAGCAAGACTGAGAAATAATAAAAGAGGGAAGACACAAATGACCAATATCAGGCCTGAAGCCACAGGTATCATTATACACCCTGCAGACATCAAAAGAATAATAAGGGAATAATGAACAACTATATACCTAAATTTAACAAGGTAAATGAAGCAACTCCTCAAAAAAAAAAAAAAATCCAACAACAAAAAAAAGCAGATTATCACACATTACCCAATATGAAAGAGAGTTTCAGTACATTTATTAATATTAAGGAAATCAAATTTCTAATTAAAAAGGAAAAAGAAAAACTAAAAAGAAATATCCAGGCCCAGATAGTTTCACTGGAGAATTTTAACAAACATTTAAGGAAATATTAACACTGATTCTACACATTGTTTTCCAGAAAATACAAGAGGAAAGGCTAGTTCACAATTCATTTGATAAAGCTAGGGTTACTCTGATACTAAAACCTGATAAAGACAGCATACCAATATTCCACATGAAAATAGATTCAAATATTCTTAACAAAATATTAGTAGATAAAATTCAGGAATATTTAAAAAGAATTTTACATCATGACCAAAGGAGGTTTATTTCAGGGATGCAAAGCTGTTTAAATGTACAAAAATCAATTAGTTTAATTCAACAAATTAACCATATTACAAAGAAAATTATAAGACTATATCAATTTATAAACAAAAAGCATTTAACAAAATGAGCACTCATTTATGATAAAAAACCTCAGAAAAGTAAAAATAAATATGATCTTCCTCAAACTGATAAAGAATATTTGTAAAACAACTTACATCTAACGTTATACTTAATGGTGGAAAATTCAAGGCATTTTCCCTAAGAATAGAACACAGTGCTTGAAGTTCTTGAATAAGCACAGGAAAAGATGTTCAGAATCAATTGCCATCAGAAACTGCAAATTAAAGCCGTAATGAGGTATCACACCTATCAGACAGCTAAAACAAAGCAAAGCAAAGCAAAACAAAACAACAAAAATGTAGCAACACCAAATGTTGGCAAAGATGTAGAGAAACTGGATCACTCAAACTTTGTAGGTGAAAATGAAAAATGGCTCAGTCACTGGAGAAAAGAGTTTGGCATTTTGTTAAAACAATTAACGTGCAACTACTGTATTACCATCTGACACATCAATAAGATAAGCTCTTGGTAATTTATCCCAGAGAAATGAAACTGTATATTTGCACAGAAAATTGCACAGGGATGCTTAAAGTAGGCTTTATTTGTGGTAGCCAAAAACTGGAAGCCCCCCAGATGTCCTTCAATGAAAGAATGGCTAAACGGTGGTACATCTATAACACGGAATACTATTCAGCAATAAAAAGGAACAAACTACTGATACAGACTGGAGTCTGGATGAATCACTAGAAAATTGTACTGCATGAAACATTCCTGTCCCAAAGGGTAACAGTTTCTATAATTCCATTTATACAGCATTTTCACAATGACAAAATTATAGACATGGAAACAGATTGGAGGATGTCAGGGGTTAAGAAAAGTGTGGTGGTGGAAAACAAATGTTTGTGGATATAAATGGGCAACAAGAGGGATCCTTGTTGTGATGGATATGTTTTGTATCTTAATTGTATCATGTCAAAATCCTGGTTGTAATATTGTACTACAGTTTTTCAAAATTTTACCATTAGAGCAAACTTGGTAAAAATATATATAATCTATATTATTTATTACAACCAAATAAACATCTTAATTTAAAAAAACCCAAACCTACTTTTGTTCTTTGTTTTGGTATTCACTGCCATATTTCTCTGGTATTTATGGAAATATTTCTAAACCATAAATTTACAGAGCTATTTGTTTAAGTTTTCATTTTTTTTGACACAGAACGATGCCCTAAATGTGGTACCGACCTCTCTTACAACATATTTACAGGCACACATGAGAACAAACCCACATACATTCTCTGCATCAGTATTCCCAACCTAAGTTTTCTCAAAAATCTTGGTGAAATCATTCTTCTCTGATTTTAGTTATTAAATATGAAATGATTTTCAAAATCAAGGCATGTTATGTTTATCATTCCTCTGTAGTAAAACATTTTCTTTTTCCTGAACATAATTATTTAAAAAATCCAACCTTCTCATGCATGGGATTTGACATGTGTGGCTGTATAGGAGGTAAATAAGGAGAGGAAGTTAGTCTTTCCTGGAATTGGGAGCCCCACTATTGAACTAGAAGGTTAGTAAATGTGGAGAGCAGAATGGGCCTCCGGGGACTACAGAGGATTGTACGTGGATGGAAAGCAGGGAGCTTATGGTCTGGGATTTTGATGTATCATGCATGAAATGATCATAGAGTGACTTTTTTCTTCTGCCTCTTGATATAAACATAAATATATATCAAAGTTGAAAGTGCATATTGAGAAAAGTACTTATCCAGGTGAAAATAATCAGAACAATTACTTCCCATTGCCACTATTAGGTTAAAACTCATTTTTTTTTTCTTTTTTTTTTTTGGTAAATCACTGTGTTAAAATTGGACACATGGCCACGTGCCTGCTGGGCCTGGAGCCTCAGCAGACTTTCAACACCTACTCTCCAGTTCATTGGACTCACTCAGGACAACTAACAAGGAGGTGAGGATGGACAACCACCATGCCAAGGAAACGAGAGAGCATACAACTCCAAGCAAGAGGATCCCATCCATCGGCTGAACGGGATTAAAGCCCGCTCTCAATTAGAGGTGGAGTAGACATCACCATGCCAGAAGCCTCAGGATTGGGGATGAACTATGGACTATAGTGGACTTACTGGTATTCTACTATAAACATATTGTGATTCTAGCAATGGAAGAAATTACAACATTGATATGGAGGCAGTGGCCACTGAAGGCTCTGGGGGCAGGGAGAGGGAAAAACAGTTGTAATACGGGGGCTTTTTGGGGACTTGGGAATCGTCCTGAATGACATTGCAATGACAGATATAGGTCATTTTATATCATCACACAACATGCAGAACTGTGTGGAGAGAGAGTAGACTACTATGTGAACTATGGTCCGTGCTCAATGGTAAAGCCCCAGGATGCGTTTAAAATTGCAATGACTGTGCCACATTAATGAAGGATGTTGTTTATGTAGAAGGGTGTGGAGGTGTGAGGATTGGGGCATATGGGAATCCCTATATTTTTTGTGTAACATTTATGTAATCTAGGTATCTTTAAAAAAAAATTGGACACTTGGAAGTTTGTCATAGATCTTCTGCATCAACATTCACAGTAATTTGGTAGTTACTCTTTCTATGGGGTGGGAGGAAAGGCTGAATCCTGGGCAGCCTTTAAAGTTAGGGATGGTGCACAATATCAATAAATTATATGGCAACAAAATCACCAGGACAAATGTTCATTCAAACATTCTGCACGAACCTTGAAATTAATTCACTGAGCAATGGATAAAAATATGTCTAATCTATCCTGCCTAAAGACTAGATGTTGGCCAATGTTGTAAGAAAGAGTGTGCCACCTAAAAAAGTAACTAAAATAAAAAGCATATATAGAAACACTGGTGAGGAGACTGGTAAGCCTTCACAGATTTGCTGAGGATAATTGATACCTGCTAAAACTCTGCAGAAAATTAAACTTGCTTCACTTCTAAAAATTAACTGGGGAAATAGAATTTGTCAGTACTTTCTACAAAGTCATAACAGTTTATTGTATGTAGAAAAACTGCACTGTGAGCTTTGATACAATAAAATTAGACTTTGTGTAATGTAAAATCATTTGATTTACCTAACTAGCCAGGCTAGTAGAGAGTTGGTATGTTAAAAGACAGACTTGAACTTTATTTCAGATATCATCTTAAAGATAGTCTGTGTTACTTTTGACAGGTCTGAAATTCTCCAGTGTTTCTAACTACACTGTGAAATTGGTGCAAAAGGGTTTTCTACGGAATGCTTATTAGCAATCATGTTCTCTTGTGAAAGCTTTCTCCCAAGAGCAGAGTTTAAGGAAATATTAGATAATGTTTGATTCTGTTCCTTAGAAAGCAAAGATTATAGGATGAGGTGGTGTTTCTCCATCTAGTAACAATTATTGCATACATATGAGAATTTTCTTGTTAGTAGTAAATTATAAAAGGATTTTTAGATTTTGAGGTTTCAGCGAATACTTAAAACTTGAGGGTGGGATCCAGAAAGATCTATTTTTATTTCTTGATCACATAAATTGCCTATACATTTTAAAGAGTAAACACATTGTATGCATGTTTGTTCTATAAACCTGTAACTTCTCTAATTAAAAAAAAGAGTAAACACATCTTACAACCAAAACATTCTATGTGATAGGCAGAATTCTAAGATGATTCCCAAAGAACCAATCCCCTTTATGATCTCTTCCTCTTCAGTGTGGGCTAGACCTGGGGATATGAGAGAATATCACTCATGATTATTTATGTTATGCAACAAAGGAGAATTTTGAAGATGCAATTAAAGTCCCTAATCAGTTGAGAAAATCAAAAGAGAGATTAGGCCTGAGATAGTGAGTTTTAAAAGGAAATCCGAAGGTTGGAGAAAGAAGTCTGAGAAGTGTGTCCGTGTTGGCTGGGAAGCAAGCAAGTAAGCATATTTTAAATTGCCTGAAGGGGCCAAGTGACGAGGAAGTTCAGTGGACTCTAGAAGTTGAGAGTGATCCCTACCCAACAGCTAGCAGGAAAGGGGGAAACGGCGAACTCAATTACACATCCGCAAAGAAATGAATTTTCTCAAAATCCAGTGAGCTTGGAGAGGAACCAGAGACTCAGACGAGAGTCGCAGACCAGCTGATACCCTGGTGTTAGCTTTGTGGGACTCTGAACAGAGAACCCATTTGAGCCTGCCTGGACTTTAGGCCTATACAACTGTGCAATAAGGAATGGATGTTGTTTAAAGCAGCTAAGTTTTGATAGTGTAATTACTTAGCAATAGAAAACTATTGCTTTTCCACCTATTAAATTGACCACGTTCATATTTATTATATTTATTTTGCATATTATATAATAAATTACATGAATATAAAAATTATGCACATAGTTTTTATAAGCATATTTATATTACATATATTATATTTATATTATATATGCATATATTTTATTCAATATAATAAATGAATAGTGCATGCCGAAAATTAAGGAAAAAAGGACGTTTAGTCATCGTAAGCACAATATAAGTTGAACTTTCAGGTTGCTCTGGAATAACAGTGGTTCCCAGACTTTCTACACATCTTCTCACCTAATGAATATATGCACATCATATGGACAAAAAGGAAACCAACAAATCCCTTGCCTTCATCCTAACTAGGAACTTAGAATAATACCACATACTTCAAAGTAGGTAGGAAAGTAAACAACAAATTGTCACAGAAGTGTTTCTGCTCTTTTGTGAACAGAGCAGAAGTCTCAAGAAACTCTTTTTTAAATAGGAAAGGGGAGTGAAGGACCAGAAAGACAGAGCCATAAAATCACCCCAAAACAATCAAGTCCCACCAGACGTGTGAAAACCCAGACAATAGGCCTAAGAGCTGGACTATCAGAGCACTGCCTGGAGGGAGGGAAAGGATTGATCCATAATAATGGTCTTTGGAAGATATTGCTTTTGGGGAGAAAAGAGACTTCTAGGAAGGAGGGGCCACTCAGTAGAGACATGCTGGTAAAGGAGAGAGGGAATTAAGAAGAGACATCTAGATTCCTTCTAAAGACAGACTAAACTGTGGATACTATGAGTTTAAAAAATGCATTACAACATCTGACCATATCAGGCACCCTTACCTAGGACCTCGGGAGCCACCGCAAGATTCCACAAGTCTCTACATACAATGTCTGTTTGGGGTACATGAAATGAAGACAGCCAATCAGTTCACAAACCTAAAGCTAGTATAAGAAGAAATACTGAGAATGAAACTTGATTTTATGAAAATCGCTTCAAATTAAAGGGAAAAAAAACAACCAAAATGTCAACAAAGCATAAATCTAACATAGCAACTTCAATTCATTATATTTATACAAACATTTATAGATATGTAAATTCAATGCAGAAATTCAAGAATTCAGAACAGATACAAACAAAAACCAAATAGATAAAAGTAATAAAGTTGAACAAGCTAAGGAAAAAATAAAATGAAAGAAAAGGCAAAGACGATTTAGACATGAAGAGTAAATTGCAAGGTGCAAAAGGGAGAATAGAGTCAACTGCAAACTTAATAAAGGGACTTTCTTCTTATGAACAGGATTTAGAGGCCAATGGTCATTCTGTAAGAACTAGAAAAACATGGGTATAACACACATATCATAGTTTAGAATTTATCAGAAAGCTATGGAAGTAACAGAATTAGGTGTCTGCAAGACAAGTCTATAACTTATATTCTACCTGTTAACTTTAACTCTGAGTCTCAGGTGTCACACAGACACTCAAAGTTCCAGGGAGCTACCAGCTTATACATAAAGAGCAAACTATCTTAGAATTTAGAAATAACAACTAAGGCTCAGAAACAAATGTAGCTTCTGCAAGAGTTTGCAATCTGGTCTTTAATTTCTTTATGAACATTTTCTAAATGAAGCTATTTTCAGAAACATAAACATTTGACTATTAACTTGTATTGAAGTTATTGACCAAAGAGAACAGAAAAAGTTTTTCTTGTTTCTCTTTTTACATTTTTACTGGGGTTATGTTATTTAACAGGTAGAATATAATCTGTAGACTTGCCTGGTTTTTTTTTTTTTTAAGTTTATTTTTGGAAGACCAAGCTTTGATCTGTAGCTGACAATATGTACTTTTGGAGAGTCATCAGATTAAAATACTGTAAGTGATAGGGAAAGTTGGTTACTTTTATGACATATAACAGCTTTAAAATAACTAAAACCATAACTAATAATGTTATACTGTTGTTTAACATTATGCAGAAAATATTGTCAAATCTCTAGGAATTTTATACAACCCTAAATTACATATATGAAAATTTTGCTAATACAAATTTAATTAACAGAAGGTTAGAAAATCCATCTTAATTTTTGTAACACTTTTTAAATACTTCTTATGCAACCTATGACATATTAAATGAATATATATATATTTAATTATATAAATATATATATAAATATATATTTAGTACTTCACTTTTTACAAGGTGAAAGAACAAATCTGTTGCAATAGTTTGAAATAAAAGATATTCTTTAGGGTGTGAATCTGAGAAATCAAAATGTCAAAATTTGTTAGGTTTGAACATTATAAATTCTTTTAAAAGTGAGAAGACTTGTTTTGCTTAAACAATAAAGTTAACGTAAAGTACAAGAAGTTATTTTGGTAAAACATGGACTTTTCCCCTTTTACATTGATTATTCAAGGAGAAAAACACTTTATAACCTTTAAAAACAGACCAACGGCTCTTCCGCAGCTGTTTCAAACCCCGCTTCTTACAATGCTCTGCTGCCTCTTCTGCAGGGACCCGGTCTGCACTGCAGCTCCTCCCAGCTGACAACTCCGCCACTGTGGAGGACGTGAGCAGTACACCAGCATAGAGGAATTGGCAGAGGGATCAAAGGTCCATGTGAGCAAGAATCAGCAGAATGACAGTAAAGTGGAGATTGGCAGCTTGAGCTGGGATCCAAGCAAGAAAGATCTTCTTGTCTCAATTTGGAAAGGCTGTAGACTGCACAATTAAGACAGACCCAGTCACTGGAAAATCAAGAAGATTTGAATTTGTGCTTTTTAAAGATGCCACTAGTGTTGGTAAGGTTTTGGAACTGAAGGAACACAAACTGGACTGCAACTTAATAGACCCCAAAAGGGCAAAGGCATTAAAAGGGAAAGAACCCTCCAAAAAAGTCTTTGTGGGTAGATTGAGTCCAGATACTTCTGAAGAACAAATACAAGAATATTTTGGAGTTTGGAGAGATTAAAAATATTGAACTTCCTATGCATACAAAAACAAATGAAAGAGAAATTTTGTTTTATCACATGTACAGATGAAGAGCCAGTAAAGAAATTATTAGAAAGCAGTTATCATCAAATTGGTTCTGGAAAGTACGAAATCAAAGTTGCACAACCCAAAGAGATATATAGGCAGCGACAGCAACTAAGAAAGGTGGAAGTTAGGATTCAGCTGGTGGACGATGTCAGGGCCAAAACTAGAACCAAGGATTTAATAACTATTATTGTAGCAGTTTGGCATTATTTATGAATTCCAAAAACAGATATTGGATTATGTTTGTAAACTGGTCTGTTCTTCTGGGCATGATTAAATTATGGTTAGGGCTTTGATTGGGCCACAACAGTAGGGCGTTGAGTCCCTGCCCCCTGGTGGGTGGGGCCTCAAAATTAAAAGACATGGCAAAGGACAGAGTTGGAGTTCTGATGCTGAGTGTTGAGCTGGAGCCCAGGAAGTGAACACACAGGAGAAGAACACAGAGGAATAGAGATGGCTCTCAGACACAGCAGAAGCCCCCAGGAGAGAGACAGAGCTGTTTGCCTAATAGTCTACAGCTGGCCTTGTGGAGAAAACAGAGGATCTGAGCCCAGAGAGAAATGAACCCCAGGAAGAGAGGAAGCCTGAACCCTGGCAGATGTTGGCAGCCATCTTGCTCCAACACATGGCAAAAGACTTTGGTGATGGAAATAACTTATGCTTTATATTCTGGCAACTGTAAGCTTCTACCCCAAATAAATACCCTTTATAAAAACCAACCAATTTCTGGTATTTTAAATCAGCACCCCTTTGGCTGACTAATGCAATTATGATCAAGTATATGAAATTACAATAGTGCCTATAGTGATAATCAAAACTATAGTGGTTATGGCAGATAAGATTATACTGGGTATAACTATGGGAATAATCGATATGGACAGGGATATGTAGACTACAGTGGCCAATAGAACACATATGGCAAGGCATCTCCAGGGAGTGGCACTCACCAAAACAATTACCGGTGATACTAAAGGAGGACTATGGAGAAAAGAGGAGGAAATGCTACAGTAACCCATCTTGTAAGACATTATCGAAGACTGGTCTTCTATTGCTCTAAGATGATGTTGTAAAAGACTTTTTGGTGTACAAGGCACAACTGTGTCTAACTGTATGTAGCTACCAATTCGTTTTCTTTGCTTTACTGTGTCCTTTGCTATCTGAGTTATGCCTCAGTGTGGATTAGAGTTTATTCAATTTTTTTTTCTATGATTTCATGTTAAACCTCAAATAAATGCTTCTTTATGTGAAAATAAACAGACCAATGATTTAAGAAACTTTGTCACTTTAACAGAGACAGAACTAAATAAGTTTGTATCAGTAAAATTTTTGATACTAAGAATTTAAAAACTTTATAACTAGACCCATCAAGTCTTAATCAACTTTGACCATAAAAATTCCTTTTCTGCAAACTTTGCACTTTTATATTCATTCAGGTTTAACCCACATTTTCCTCTTTCTTAATAACCAGTTATTTTATCTTAGGAGAAAATTAAGGTTTTTCCTTAATAAAAAATACATCCTATATACCTTACCAACTTAAGTTATTAAATGATTTTGGAAACTATTTTTAAACATTCTACAGCATACAATTACCGTCAAAATTAAATTTGCTGGAATAATGACTTAATTTGATTAAATGCAACCATAATTTTTGAAAATATTAAATACTTAGTTGATGCAACATTAGTTTATTTGATCAGTAAATCTGTTTAAATTTAGGGAAAACATAATTAAAACAAAATTGTCAGAAATATTGCTTTCTTTATTTTGATATTTTATCAGCATTTCAGTGAACTATATTATGAAAAATTTACAAGGAAACTGTTTTGAAACAGCTTTCTGAAGGCAAGTTGGTGGGGGAAGGGGCTGGGCTGCTATCAGGGCTAAGCCATGATTTCATTGCAGGCTTAAAAAGTGGCCAGTGGGTTTTTTTTTCCCCTCTTTTCCTTTTATAGAATTGTCCAGTTCAAAAGTTGCTAAACTAAGGTGGAGAGGGTGTAGCTCAGTGGTTGAACACCTGCTTCAGGTATACAAGGCCCCAGGTTCAATCCCTGATACCTCCTAAACAAAAAACAAAAAAACTCTGGCCTGAGACATGAGGGATAAGAGAATTTAGACTGAGATTTTGCAGAGCACCTGTAGCTCAGTGGTTGAGTGCCTGCTTCACATGTATGAGGTTTAACAGCCCCAATTATACTGATGTGACTATCCAAGTCCAATTAGAATTAACTTGGAAACAGAACAGAGAACATTAATGCTAGTAAAATTTTTTACTATTAATTCTTGTTCCTTCTAAATAATACAGTGAAACTATACAAATGAAATTATGAAAACATGCTTTGCTCAAGGAGATTTGACAAATACATAAAACACCTTGGTCAATGCACTTTAAAGCACTTTAGGCAATGCACTTTAAAATAGTAATATACAATTTTTAACAAGGATTAATGGCACACATAGGTATTACATTGTTTCCTTAAAAACAATGTAATATAGACAATTTAATTTTATACGAATTTTGAAACTCATGAAAGTATTTTGTCTCTACAGTTTTTAAAAAATCCTTTATAATTATTTATATTTACAAATTTAATTCATACAAAGCTTGGAAAGAAGTTTTTTCCTTCAATGAATTACTTTTATTTATGAAAACATAAGTAATAAGCATTTAAAATATGTATTTTAGATTATACTCTATTCTTAGAATGTGGTGTATTGAAAAGCACTTTGTTTTCTTTTCCAAGTAGTTCTGTCTATCCAAATTTCTGCATGACTTTTATCAGTGGCCCTGTAATTTAATTGACAAAGGTCTGAGTATATAGGCTAATAAATCTGAATGATAAGATTGAATTCTTTGCAAGACCCACTGAATCTTCATTAGGATTTGGGAAATCTTATTATTACAGAAGGGGAATTAGGCTAAGTTAGAACCCAGAGGTAAAAGACAGGAGGATTTCAGAGTACCAGAAGCTCAGCTTCTCTAATTTCTGAAACTTTAGGAGTATTAATTTATCTATATAAGTCTTTACCTTTAAGTAATTTGAATAAAGTTCTCTTAAGAATTTTCATTTGTTAATTTAGTATTACCTTCCAGAAGAAGAAAAAAATATATCAAACAAACAAATAGAAGGTCAGACATAAAAACACAGAAACACAGAAATATTTAACTCCCTAGTTTGGATCATAATTTTGCACTATATTCTGCAAATTCTTATTCTAATACAGGTACATAAAGCATTGTACATATGGGATTTTGTTTCATTTTCTTATTCTCTTACAAAATAAGTTTAAGTGTAAAATAACATTATATTCAATAGATTGTTTTGAAGACCATTTCTGACCGTCCTCTAATTTATATTACGGCCATGTAGTTTTGCAAAAAAATATCATTCTCTTTTTAGACATTCACTTGTAACTAAATTGTTCCCAATATTTTAAAATGCAATCTAAAGGATAACACTTTTCCTTTAACTTAGAGCCCTGACTGTTGCTCATTCCGACGTTTTCCTCTGTTTTCAGGAGACCCTACAATGATCAGTTCACAGTTCTCAAATTCCAAGATCAAAAGACCCTTGTGACTCTTCCCTGGCAAGATGGGGTCTTCTATACCAGGGGGTTGCTCCCCTTTTGTCTCTCTGAAACTCCAAATGTCACCAAGACCAAGAAACCAAGGGTGGTCTAGCTGCCTACACCTTCAGCAGGAGATTTAAACCCACATCAACAAGAGTAAGTTTAAAGAATAACTTGAAGAGTAGGGTTCTCACAGGAGCTGAAGAGGAAGTTCCACTGTTTCCCTTATGGATCTGCTGCTATCTGGACCAGCGGTGCACTGAGACAACTGGTTCCATTGGCCGCTAAGCTGAGCCCAGGGAATACTCAACCCATGGGGCAATCTCCTCAGAGATCACGGGATACCAACTGGGATGACAATTGAAGGGGAATCCCGTGGGTTTGCTGGGTCTTTATCCAGTGCAGAGAATTTATGTCTACAGCCAAGACTGTTCACACAAGGGACAAAGTTTATTAAGCCAGCAAAGGTCAGGAGACAAAGTCTCAAATCTGCCTCCCTGAAAAAATGAGGCAAGGTTTTTATTAGAATTAAACAAAAGGATGTGGGAGCAGGGATGCAATTGGTTGAGTCCACCTGCAAACTGGGGTCTGCCCAGTGGATATCAGAGTGGGGAAGAGCTCATGGCTGCTTTTTTGTCCACTTTATACTTAGAGGGTCCTTGGTCTCAGGTTTCTCCCTCATGTGTACATTTTATAAACTTTTAGATAAGTGAGAGAAGAAAAATGGGAGTTTTTTAGAGTGCAGAAAACAGGAACTTGCCAGGGAGTGAACAACAAGAAATTGTTTTGTGACTAAAGACAGTTTTCATTAATAAGCAACGAGGCACAGCTACATGCTATGAATTACAGGAGTGAAATTACATAGTTAAAACTAAAATAGCATTTGTTAACTCAATTTGAAAATTAAAGGTGTGTTTTAAGATATATCATATGACTGCTTTTGTTCTCTTTCAATATCAGCTTTCCCCACTTCTCTTCAACATTATATTTTCTGTCTTAGTCAGTGCAGTGGGGCCAGAAAAAAAAGTAAAGACATTGAGATGGGAAAGGAAGAGGTAAATATCTTTTTAATCAAATACAATGCAATTTCATGTTTAGAAAATCCTAAGCAAAGTATGAAAATTACTGGTAATAGGAAGTGGATATTTCATGTTTAGCAAATATTAGGTCAGTAGGGAAAAATCAATTGCATTTCTAAAAAATATATACCAATTGGAATTTGAAATTTAAAATTTCCATTTTGATAGCATTGTAAATTGTAATTGCATAGGAAATATTCATTTACAATTGCAAAACCTGTACACTGAAAAAAATACACTTTACTGGTAAAGTACCTCTATGCTAAAAACTACAAAACAAGTGCAAAGAGAAATTAAAGACCTAAGTAAATAGATTAAGCCATGTTCAAGAATTAGTAGACATAATATTGTTATAACATTATTTTACACATAAATTAAACATTACCACAATCAAAATTTAATCAGACGTCTTTAAACAAATTGACAAGCTGATTCTGAAATTTGTATGGAAATGGAAATAATCTGGAATAGCCAAAACAGTTTTGGGAAAAAAAAGGAAAGAAAAAAGTTTGGATGACTTAAATTTTTACAGCTCCTATAAGGAAGAATTTAATTAAAAGCTAACAAAAATACCTATGCAATTATAACCAGCAGTTCCAGTTTAAGAAGTTTACACAAAATATATACCTCTAGAAATATAAAAATACACATATGAAGTCTTTTTTTATAAAGATTTGTTTTATTTATTTATTTCTCCCCTCCCCCTTGTTGTTTTTCCCTTACTGTGTCTGTTCCACTTCCTTGTCTCTTTAGGAGACACCAGGAGCTGAACCTGGGGCCTCCAATGTGGGAGGGAGGCGCCTCATTGTTTGAGCCTCCTCTGCTTCCTGGAATCTTTTTTCTTTGTGGCATTATTTTTAATTGGACTATATTGAAAGCAACCTAAATATTTAAAATAAAATATAAAATTATCAGTAGCCTAAAGTTTTGTCAAGTTGATATCATATTCCAATAAAATAAACAAAATGAATGATAATAGTACTTTTTAAATGCATACCTTAATTTAAAAACAAAAAAATGTTGAACTTTATTTTGTTGTTTAATTGTTTGTAATTGTGTAGGAAAAGCAATTCTGAAATTATTTTGTTAATATGTACGACTGAAAAATATATATTATATATAATTCATATAGGATTTTGAATGTAGAGAATAGAGATACAGACTTTTTAAAATAGACCTAAAAGAATTTAGGGTTCCCTGAACCACTGGATACTTAAGGTTCAGTATCAGAAAACATAAGGTGAATCAAACATCTTTTTGATCCAGAAAATAAGAAATTACTCAGAAAGTAAGCTGATGCTAAAATGTCAAAGGAAAACATACCAGTATTATGGATTCCACTGGAAAAAAAAAAAAAGGAAAATTTGAGTATGAAATTTCAATAATACCTAATGATTTATAGCCTTTGAATAAAAATGAGTAGCTATCTATACTAAATGTTAAAAGAAACTGGAAAAATAAAATTCTTCTTTGAGTTATAATGCCAAATGTAGAGAAAATGATAGGTATAACCATGCTAATAAAAACTGACTTTGATATTTGATATTTATTGATGGATGTTTAAACTCTGGGTAAAAGTTTGTTAGGAATAGGATTAAAATGGCTCCCCATGAATTAATTACCCATTAAATACTAAGGGGAGAAAGAAACCTTCATTGTGGAGAAATCTGGCAAACATATCAAGCTCAAGTTCAGCAGGGACAATATCTGCACAAATTGACACCAGATGCATGTCCATGTAATGTCCTGAAAATTATACAACTTCAAATATGTTATATGCCTGGAAAAAAGTCATTATTTGGATCTAATCTTAAGGTAATATTCAGGCAAACACAAATTGCAAGGCATTCTACAAAACCACTATCCTTTATACTTCAAAAAAATCAATGCTGTGAAAAACAGAAAACAAAAAAGGCTGAGAATATGTCCCAGATAAATGTATACCAAAGCGACCTAATAACAAAGGAAAAGCATATTCCTATTTTGGACTGTGATAAAATTGATATATAGAACTTTATTATGATAATTTGAAAATTTTAAAAATGGATTGGATGAGGATTCACCACATTGCAACCATTATACATTTCCTGAGGTTGATAAGTGCCTTGTGGTCATCAGAGAATGTCTTCCTTGTTCTTAGGATATTCAGACTACCATACTGAGGGCTGAAGGCTCATGTTATTTACTGCCTACATTCAGATAGTTAAATGTAAAAAAAATAATCATTATAATAATATGTATATATTCCTGGATAAGTAGGAAAAGAGGAAATGCTAAAAATTGATGAGTGTAGGCAAATAATAAACATTTTTTCATTGTTCTATTCTTGTGGCTTTTCTTCAGATTAGAAAATTTCAAAATAAAAACAGAACTCGATCTGAATGCTTTAAAATATTTCCAAATTAAAATTAGTTCCTTCAACTTAATCAGAGGTATTTCACACCATCTCTGGTAAATTAAACCAGAAGAAAGGATGAGAAAATTAGATTGATAATCACAGAATCACATATGTTACCCTATGTAGTAGTTTGAAATTATTTATCAATCCCAAAAAGAGAAAGATTGTGTTGGCAAACTAATCTATTCCTCTGGATGTGATACCCTTTGAGTGTATTAAATTCAGTTGAGGGTCTTTGATTAGATTACCTGTTAGGATTACTTTTATGACTTTTTAATTATACTACATTAGTAAGGCATGACTCAGGTTGAGTCCCTTCTCCCTTATTGTATCTGACATAAATGGACACTCACATAGACAGACAGACACACAGGAAGAGAGAGCTCTGTCATTTTTTATCCTGCCACGTGACAGAAAGGAGATGGCTTAAACAGCTGAGGTCCCTGGGAGAGACGATAGAGCTGAGACTGGGAAGAGACCAGAACAGCTGAGACTGACATAGGGGGCGCTGAAAGACACAGCCCCTATGCCAGGAGGGAGAGGACAACAGGATCACTTAAGTGTGAAGACTCAAGGGGCTGGGTCCACAGAGCTCAAGAGGAAAGGGTGAGACCAGAGGGGAAGGCAGAGACCAGCCAGAGATCAGTGGCCATCTTGCTTCAACACATGGCAACTGACTTTGTTGAGAAAGCACCTCTTAAGGTGCCTTGAGCTGGACTTTGTATGGCCTTGGAACTGCAAGCTTTTACCCCACAAAAAAACCATTATAAAAGCCAACATTTTTCTGATAATTTTCATCAGCACCCCTGTGATGGTTAGGCTAATGTGTCAACACAGCCAGGTAATTGTGTCCAGGTGTTAGGTCCAGCAAGCACTGGGCTAATTGTAATACAAGAGCTTTTATGGACTTCAATCACCAGTGAGCTTACTGCCTGGATGGCTGATTACATCTGCATCAATCAGGGAGATTGCATCAGCAATGGGTGATGCTTTTATCCAATCACTTGAATGCCTTAAAAGGGAAAGTGATTTCAACATTCAGAGAGAATTTCCCAGCTCGTCTATGGACAGCCAACTTCTCCCAGAAACTCATCAAGGACCTTTCATCAGACTTTGATCGGAGCCCCTGGTTTGCAGCCTGCCTGAGGAACCTGGACGTGTTCATCCCCACAGTCACATGAAAGACTCTTATAAAATCTCATATTATTGACAGATATCTCCTGTTGATTCTGTTTCCTGAGAAAACTCTGACTAATACAACCCCTAATATACCACATAATTAGAGAAAATGAAAAAAAGTGAAAAAACTAAAGGGAGATTAATACAGTTGGAAAATATTAAAGAACAAAGTGTATAACATAATTTTATGATTCATGTTTAAAAACCTATTTGCCTTTTTATCTTCCCTTAATATAAAAAGTTTTACACTATTAATTTCATATATAAATAACAGATTTTATAAGCAGATCAGTGAATATACTTTAATAGACAAAAGTGAATATCTTTCAATGTGACAGAAGGTCTGTATGTGCTTTCAGCAAACAGTGCTTGCCCCAAAGGTAAAATATACCATCTGTTTAACAACACACTGAAGAAATATAGAACAAATAAAAAAGTGAACCAAAGTACTATATTTTGCAAACCTATTTAATTGTCTTTACTTTAGGTCTTTAATTTTTTTTTTTTTAATCAATAAAGTATTCACATGTGGTTATGATGACAAAGGAAGCATATAACACATATTAAAATGGAAATCAACGTTATTATAATAAGGAAACCATGAAATTATTGGTAGAAATCCTTTAGACACATCCAGGATAAAACACTTTCAGTTTTAAGTTCCAGTAAAAAATCCAGACTCTGACACATCCTCTCCCAAAGTTCTGAAAATTTCATTGTTAGTGAAAACTCACAAAACACCAATAAAAATGTTAATAGTAGCTATATTCCAGTATCTCAAATATATTTTCACCCATGCCATCATGAACTAAACTGAATTTGATACACCATTATGCTTATACTATAAGAAACAGAACAAAAATCTCAAAGTAATTTGGAAAATCTATTGTATTGCCAAGGTTGGTTACCTGGTTCAGGTATGCAAGTCTATTTCTAACCAGAAAACTGGACAGACCAACACTCCAGGTGTTATTTTACTAGCGATGTTGTTGGTGTTTCTGGGGCAAACTTTGGTCCCATATAGTGTTGATCAAGCTTTCACTCTTGGGCTGTTCTTTTAAAACTCAGAGGACATCTAATCTATTCTTTATTTCTCTCCTCCCTACCTCCACTCCTTTTTCCTTCCTTTCTTACTTCTCCTTTTCTCCCTCCTTTGCTCTCTCCCTACTGCCTTATCTCCCTCTCTCCTTTTCTCCTTCTCTTCCACTTCCCTTCCTTCCACCATTGGTTCCTTGCTTGCTTTCTCTTTAATTCTTCCACCTTCCCTTTTTCATCATAACAGTTTTGCATGGTTGATTTTACAAAAATAACTGATGCTTTCCATCATTTGCTAAGGATGGCTAAAATATTTTCACCAAATAAAAGTAATTATTATCCAAACCCTTTTTTACCTATTTAAGAAGGACGAGACCTATATATTGTTAGCTTTTTATTTAAAAAGGAAATTGAGTTGACACATATTGAATAACCTAAATTACTCTAATCATTTGCATGAATATAATAAATTAGATCAAATACTTTTAGAGAATCTCAAAAATGCAGAAAAACATTTCTAAAAATTCAAAATTATAGTGTGAAACAGCACTTGCTTAGATAAAACTTTATACCCTTTGTTATATAGTATGAAAACAGTGCTTAGATAAAAATTTGTGAACTTATATTGAGTGCATGCATTAGTCAGTCAAAGGGGTGCTGATACAAAATACCAGAAATCTGTTGGCTTTCATAAAGGGTATTTATTTGGGGTTGAAGCTTACAGTTACCAGGCCATAAAGAATAAGTTACTTCCCTCACCAAAGTCTGTTGCCATGTGTTGGAGCAAGATGGCTGCTGACATCTGCAGGGTTCAGGCTTCCTGGATTCCTCTCTTCTCGGGGCTTGTTTCTCTTCAAGCTCAGCTGCTCTGGTCCACTGTGTGCTTACTTCCTGGGCTCCAGCTCAAAAATTCCAACCTCCCTTCTCTGCAGTGAGGTGTCTATATGAGACCCCGCCCACCAAGGGGACAGGGATTCAATGTCCTACTGACATGGCCCAGTCAAAGCCTTAATCATTATTTAATCAAGTAAAAGTAAAACCTCTGAATCCAATACACTCTAATACACCCAGAGGAAAAGACCAGTTTACAAACAAAATCCAATATTTCTTTTTGGAATTCATCAATAATATCAAACTGCTACAGTACATATATTTAGAACAAAGGGTAGAAAATCTATTATCCAGGTGTTTCAGTTTCCTTGGCTTCTTAAGGAAATACCATGCAACCGGTTTGGCTTAAACAATGAGAATTTATTGGCTCATGGTTTTGAGGTTAGGAGTAGTACAAATCAAGTCATCATTAAGGTGATGCTGTCTTCCCAAAGACTGGCATTATGGGGACTGATTGCAGGTGATCCTTGTTACTGAATTACTCTGTTATGTAGCAATGCACCTGACAGTCTCTCCTGGCCTCTCCTTTTTCTTCTGGGTTCTGTTGACCTTCAGCCTCTTGTTTCCTGTGGTTTTCTCTCTAGCTCTCTGAATTTCTTTCTGCTTATAAGGGACTACAGTAATAGGCTTAAGACCCACCCTGATTCAATTGGGCCACACCTTCACTGAAGTAAGTTCATCAAAAGGTTCTACTTACAATGGGTTCATAACTGCTAGAATGGATCAAGTTTAAGAACATGTTTTTTTTTCTGCTTTTTAAAACCACCATACTAGGCTTCTATTTCAAGAATCTAGAAAAAAGTTCACATTAAATTTCAAAAATATATGTTACTGAAAAATAACGACAATGTCAAAAATATATGAAATAAATAAGAAACAACATGTAATAGAGAAAATGAACAAGCCCCAAAATTGGTTTATCAAAAGTATCTATAAAATTGATAAGCTGGTAGAAAGAATAATTCAAAAAGGAAAATTGGCAGTATAAAATATGAAAAGAAAGGAATTACTATAGCTCTTACAGACAATAAGAGATAATGAGCAGATGTTATTTATAAATTTAAATGAGCTCATTTTACAATTTAGATGAGCTAGACAAATTCTATTGCACTGTTGGTCTGTCATGCCTATAGGCAGAATGGGTCCCTTCCACCCAAGAAAGCCCTAAGTAAAGAGGTGAAAATGTTCATCTTGGGTGTCAGACCAGAGTTCATCAATATGGTAAGCCCCGAGTGGATATGGGTGAATCACCATCAGAGACTACTTCAGTTCATGACTTGTCCACATTCACTCTAACATTTCATTATAACAGTGCCCAGTTCCTCTCTCTTTCCTTCCCCCTGCTCTTTCTCACTTACACACACATGCACATACATACAAGGGATAGATAAACTATAATCATCAATACTGCAGGTGATTTCTGAAGCTGTGATAGTCACTGGTCCTCTTTTCTACATTTTGAAATTCCCCTCATTCTTGGCCAGCATTTCTACTCATCCAGGTTTTTTTCCTAATTAAGCAACCATACTGCTTCTAGAGATTATGAGCTCTGATCCATTTCAAATCTGTGATCATTTTAATTGCTCTTCACAGTTATCACCAGGCATAGATGAATCAAGAGACACCCCAATGATCCCCTTAGGAATCTTCCAAAGAGACAAACTCCTCTTAGGCTCCAATAGCTAACAATTACTCTATGTCTTCATAATAATTATAATCAAATACCACTGTGAGTATGAAAATTCCCTTGTGCCTGCTGGTCTCTTGGCATGAAGAGTACAAAAATAATCAGGTAACAGCTAGAGTTTTAGGTTTAGATGAGTGGAATGCCATGTCTTAAGAGATAAGCATATCATCTAAGGTATAAACATACCATCCCTTGGAGACCAGGACCTCTCTTCTAACAGTGAATCACTGAATGTAATGTGGGAAGGAAGAGTTCTACTTCCAACCCTTAGTTTCTGGACCTGTGTATTTTATCTCCAAAACACAGCACTGTAAAAGGTCTTTGTTTAAAAGTAAATAATGCATCATGAAGAATGATAATTCATCAATGGAGATGTTATAACCAAAATGTTGTATTTGTAGGGCTTTTAAGAGGCAGTTCCAACAATGCATTGCAATGGAAGCTTCTGGGTGATGTAATGCATGAAACTATCGATTGATGCCCATTGCCATACCACTGTCACCATAAGGTGGGTCTTTTGTGTTGAGGCAATGTTACTTATAAGCACAAGACAGGAAATCGGGTATTCTTTACATCTGAGGATAGTGGTGCTAGCTGATTCACTGCAGGGAGGGTAGGAGAATCTATCTTATAGTATGCATCATTCAAGTAAGTGTGAATCACTGTCCCCTCAAGCATGGAAAGAGTCTGAAATAATCAAACTATTACAAAAAGTCTTGTTAGCCTTCTCAAGTAGTTGTGTGATATTCGAGCCTTAAAGTCAGTCTCTGTTTCTAACTGATCAGATGTCTAACATTGGTAGTAGCAAAATCAGTTTTAGTGACCTTGATAGTGTACTATTGGGTCATGCCTTTAATCCTGCCTCCATTGAAACTCCATTTAGAAGCCTTCTATGTACAAACTGGGGTGGTTAATTATAAAGACTTGCTGATCTGTTCAAGAAAAGTCATCATATAGGTTTATCTTCAATGCCTGTATCAGTTAGATTTTGCTCCATAACAAAGCATGGCAAACCATTATGGTTTACTTATATGCTTATTAATCTGTAGGTTTGGCAATTTGGGATAGGCTCAGAACTGGATTTTGCTGCAGATCAGAATGAGTCTGAGCTCATTCATATGTTCACAATAAGTTGGCAGTCAACTGAAGCTGAATAATCTAGAACAACCTCATGCACATGCCTGATACGTGGCTGATCCTTGGCTGAAATGTCTCTATTCTTTTTCATGAGAACTTACCAGCAGCCTTGTTCAGACTTATTCACTTGGTAAAAGAGTTCCAAGAGCAGAAGTTACAAAGCCTTTTGAAATAAAGGTCTGGAATTCATACAGTGCCACCTCTACCTTATTCTATGTTTCAAAGCAAGTAAGATGGCCATCCCAGATTCAGATACTAGCGCTACACCTCTTGATGGGGCAGTGCAATGTGTGTTGTGCCATTTTTAAACTAGTACAGTGCCTCTTCTAGTGAATGCTCTCTTGTGATCCTTGACTTGAGTCATGTAGAGTTTTGCACGTTGTCTCCATTTCCAAAGATCCCTTCACATGCTTTTTCTGCTGACTTGCATCTCTGATATTCCAGTCTCACTCCTTCCAGATCTTTGATCAAAAAGCCAGGCCATTTGCCATGGTTTAGGATTCCAGGAATATCCTTACCTCAGGCCACTTCTTTCTATACACTAGTTTTCTGGCCAGGCATTCTGGTCAAAATTCTGCCCACAGGAGGATTTCTTCTCAGTACTATTTTCCAGGGACACCCTGAGTGGGGTGGTAGAGTGACAGCAGTCCAGTTTGGACTCACATCATCATATTAAGCTGGCATAGCCATAGTCCAGACCTGTATTTTTTCCTCCAACATTATTTGTTCTTAAGGGATCCCTCATGGTTAGAGGAAAAAACTAAAATAACTATAACAGGGCTTCTGAGGTAGATGACATGGAGTACTAGGGAACTGGTGTATAACTTACATGTACAACACAGTCTTGCTCAGACCAGAAATTAAAAAGTGTCATTTCATTTTATGCTGGAGTACTACTGCGGCCACTCAACTTTATGACTTAGGGAGCATGATTATGATGAGCAACACCAATTGGAAAGTCCATCATTGTACTTTATTCAAGAACTCCATCTCTACTAGGGCACACAAGGAAGAGTTTTTCAAATAATGATACATTTTGCATTATGTGGCTCTATATGCCACCACTTAATGGGGAGTGGTGGGGGTTCAAGATGGAACTTTGTGTTACCTGATATTAGTAATGTGACCTTGTACCCAACAGCCCTCCAAAGATCCAGTCACTTGGATAAATGGTTATAGTTTCTTTTGGGAAAGGATTGTGGAATTCAATTCAGCCATATGTATATATATATATATATATATGGTACTTATATATACAGACAATTATATAAGTACCATATATAATTGCTTTGACATTGCAGCATCCTTCCTCAAGAGGATTCAACTCCAACTTCAACTGACAGGCATTGGGTCTAAAAACTGGCTCAGATCTGAAATCTGGGAAGTGGATCATGACGTTCTTCTTTGATCACTGGCAGTCACTTTCTGTTCACCCTGTCTTGATGGCTGTGATCAAATAAGTCAGGAAATACCCTCACTGGATGTGCGTTTACCTTGCCTCTAGGAGTACCATAGTCTCTTAGTCATGGCCATAAATTTTTGCAGGTCAAGTCTGCAGTGGCTGTTCCAATTCCATTGCCTATAATGGTAATTAAACCTACTTTACCTCCCATCTGTCACCTGGTCTCTCTATTTCAGAATCCTATGACCCTCATTGACACACAGGGGCAGTGCTTTACACAGCAATAACCCCTAACATCAGAGGCCTTAAAAAGGTGGGCCCCTCTCAAGAGCAGTGAATATTGCTTTAGTGAAGGGATTGATTTCTGCATCTCCTGGTAAACACAGTCAACTTTTGGCTTCTCTGATCTAATGTCATAAATACATTCTATCATGAATGACCTTTGAGTTTCTTGCCTTTCTATCAATTACTCTTTTATGGCAATGCTGTCATACCCACCTCATTTAAGCACAGACTAACAGTTCACTCATTCATTCATTTTTCCAAGTTCCCAGGACAAATCCCAGAGCATTTTAAAACCAACTTCAGGTATTCTTTCCAGAACTTTGTAACTTGAGTTTTGATTGGGTGCTTGCATATCAGTAAAATACTTTTATCCAAGGCTTATATCTCATGATCCCATGGCCCCACATCATCAAGATTATCATTCCATGTTAGTTTCTGAGTTTATTTTGGTAAATAATTCCCTTCCTCATGAGGTAGGGACGTTTCCCTTAATTGGTTCAATTAGTTTCAAACTTTCCCAGTTAGTTATTGAGGCGAGGTTGGAACAGATTTTAAGGAGATCAGATATCATACTGTGAGATGTACCCTTTCAACTGAAGTCTTCATATGCTTTCCACTCAGTTACTCCTAGCAAAAGGGAGAGGGGCATTTACTTTAGCCCAAATATTGAGTGTTGGAAATTGGGCAGGGATGACTAGAATGATAAAGGCAATGTCCTGAGGACCAAAGAATATGAGTGTGGTACTGACAACCTCTACTACACCAATTAATTCAGTGTGAGAAAATTATATATTTTGGGAGATACTTTACTTCAATCACTTTGGTACTATAGGAATATGAAAGTCACTAAAGAAATGATAGACTTTCACTGATGACTTTAAGATATTAGGAAGTACAGACAGGGTGGGGTAGCATTAGCTGGATCTCTATAATGGCGGAAGACAATTTGACCATTTTTTTTTAGATTTATTTTATTTATTTACTTCTCTCCCCCTTCATTGTTTGGGCTCACTGTCTGCTCTGTGTCCATTTTGTTGTGGGCTCTCTGTGTCTGCTCATCTTCTCCTTAGGAGGCACTAGGAACCAAACCTGGGACCTCCCACGTGGGAGAGAGTTGCTCAATCACTTGAGCCATCTCCGCTCCCTGCTTTGTTGTGTCTCTCATTGTGTTTTCCTCTTTGTGCCTCCTTGTTGCATCAGCTTGCCAAACCAGCCTGTCACACCAGCCTGTCAGGTCCACTTGCTGTCTTGCTTGTCTACTTTAGAAGGCACCGGGAACTGAACCTGGGACCTCCTATGTGGTAGGCATGCGCCCAAATGCTTGAGCCACATCTGCTTCCCCAGTTTCGCCATTTTTAACATAAATACTGAAATAATTAATACTGAGGCTATTTATGTTTAGAGTAAGATAATGAAGATAGGTTTTGTAATGATCTAATCAGTCCCAGTTTAGAATTGCAAAAATCACTTAGTGTTTTTTATTGGACAAGACACTCTACTTTCATATTGAACCATATGATTTATAACAAGTAGCAATCAGGTTATTGATTACTCTATTTAGTCATCACAGTTAATTAAAGTATGGGAATTCTAAAAAAACCCAATTCATCATTTCATTATTTCAATTTAGAGACCTATTTATGATGACCGAATCAAAGAGCACATGTTCCCTCTTTAGTTACATTTTTGCTTTTAGCAGTACTGCCAAATGTAAGATAACTTTAGATTTGTTTTGTTTTTCCTCCCCCAAATTATTGCAACTCTAGACATATATCTATAATATACTGTATTTTCATTGGTTTTTTTTTTTTTGTCCTTACCCTTGATTTGATTAGATTTTAGATTAGAATCTAAAAAAAAACACCTGGTAAATCAGTTTTTGTGTTTTCATATCAAGCAGAGAGTACCAAAATTTTACCACTATTCTCTGTTCAAACCAACTATATAATTCCAATTTTGTCAAAGCATCTATCTGCCATGATATTTATGTAGTTGAGCAAACTTGTAGAATTTTTCTCCTGAAACCTTAGCAATCTAAATTTCCCTGAAAACATTACCAATAGTTATGCTTCAAATCTGTTACAAGTGGTGATTTTTCAAGTTTCTTGTTTTGAATTAGTGTTAAAACATCACTTCCATGGTCTCCAATGGAAAATAAGAGCATGATTAGCAATGAGAACCTACAGGATTTTTCCTGGAATTATGTTTCAGACTGAGGTTACCTCTGAAATACTTGTTACAGTCTCAGTTTCTTTATATTTATAGTCAAATAAAATATAAAATACACCTCAAAGTATCCTGTGGGATACATATTTTCATATAACCCAAAATATTTTTAAAACATATACTTATAAAATTATATTTGACATTCTTTGAAAGAGACCCTTTCATGGACAAAACATCTAAATAATTTTTAGTGTTGTTCCTAAAGGAGTAAGTTATTCATTTATTTAAATATTTTTAAATAGTACTTTAACTTTTTATTATGAAAAATTTCAAATGTATAACAAATAAAGATAAGAGTATAACACATATTGACACACAGCTATTCTTATTTCAACTATACCATTCATGCAGAATTATTTTGGAGCCAATCATGGAAATCATCATTTCCTCAATAAACATGTCAGTGTGCATCTTTAAAACATAATGCAGAATTTTATAAATATTCACAAACTGTTATCTACCCTAAATTTTAATAATAATCATCAAATGTCTACTCAGTTTATAAAGTGTCCAAATTTCTCTAATGCTCCACAGCTGCAAATTTCGTTGTATTTTTAATTGGTTTATTCAAAAGTGGTATATAGTAATTGCCTGATATGTCTTTTAAATCTCTCCCAATCTATAGGTTTTCTTCTCACCTTCCTATCATCCCCTACCTTGGCCTTATAATGTATTTTATTAATGAACTGGGGCAGTTTGTCCCACAAACTCAACCACATTTTGGAGTCTGAAAAATGCATTTCCACCATCCCTAGTATATTTTATACTCTGAACCAGTTATGTTTCTGATATTTGGCTCTCGAGGCTTAATTTGTTTCAGATCCCATTTTCAGAAGGAATCCTTCATAGAAGATCATATGCTTCACTAACAGAACACATAACTATCTGGTGGTTTCTCTTTTTAAGGATGACAGCCCCATTATTGACTACTGCCTAAACCTTTACTTCAAAAGATTTTGCAAGTGGTGAAATTCAAATTTTATCACCCTTCTTCACTTTTTAACTGGAATCATGCATGTTTTAAATTTAAACATCGAATCCTTTTGGAATTTATCCTGGGATAAACTGTGTGGAATTATTCATGTAGTTTTATCTTATTTCTATGTGACTACCCAGTTAGTTCAAATATTGCTTATTACAAATACCACTCCCCTCTTTGTTTTGAGGTAATGCTTTATGGTGCTCTAAATTTGTAAATGCAATTGAATCTATTTTTTATTTTTTAAAATTCAATATCATTGGTCTACTTATGCTTAAGTCAACGATGAGCTCTTAAAACAGAGCCTTTATAATATGATTTAATAACTAGTAGATTTAGTCTTCTAGTATTGCTCTTACATTTCAGGAAATTTCTAACTATTCTCACTTTTTTGCAATTCCAGTTTTTAATGAACTTACTTAGCTTCAGAACAAAATTTGGTGATATTTTTATTGGGATCATATTGCATTTATAAATTAACTTTAGGAAAGCTGGTAACATTATGATGTTGTCTTCCTATGCAAGAAAAAGTTAGGACTTTTCAATTGCTCAAGTGTAGTGGTATGTATCAGATGATTTGTAGTTTTATAGATTTGGAGTATTTCTTATTAAGATTTTGACTAAGCATTTTGTCAGGTCATTTTTGTTGCTTTTGAGTCTTCTTTCCTATTATGACTTGCAGCTCCATTTTGCTCTGTATATATAGTTTATTGCTTTTATGATAATTTTATGTTCTGCATTTTCAAAAATTTTCCTGTTTTTATTATTTTAGAATATTTTAAGTTTTCCAGCTGAGTGATTATGTCATACACAGCTAGATCATTTTATCTGTTCCTTTCCAATTCGTTTGCTCCTAGTTATATTTGCTTGTATAGTTACATTCGCAATGTTAGATTAGAGAGGACCTTAACTTGTTTTTGACTTTTGCACAATGTGCCCAGTTTTATGCAGCCATATGCATATTATTATATATATTGTATTAGTTTGCCACAAGGCTGCCGAGGCAAAGAACCAGAAATGCATTGGCTTTTGTAATGGTATTTTATTAGGGGAAATTTTACAGTTCCAAGGCCATGAAATGTCCAGATCAGGGCACCATCAGAGATGCTTTCTCATGAAAGTCGACTACTGCTGCTCCTGGCATCCTGCCATGTGTGAAGCAAGATGGCAGCCGATCTCTACCAAGGTCCCTGCCTTCCCCTCTTGAATCTCCCAGGTCCCTGAGCTCAGCTGTGGGTTATCAGACAGATGGCTCATCTCTTCATGCTTCAGCTTGGCTGCTAGCAATCTTTGAGTCCTCTCCCACATGCAGGGTCAAAATGGCAGCTTCCTTTTTCTCTATTTTTTCTGTTTTTATAAGATCCAACAAAAGTACAGAGACCAAACTTGTGTCATGCCTCACTAACATAGTCCAATCAAAAGTGATGCCATCAAGTGATCTAATAAAGGTCTTTTAACTGCATCTAATCAAGAGGCCTCATCTACACTGCATTTACAGGCACAGGAATGGGTTAACTTAAGAATGAATTTTTCTGGGGTCCACAAAAGACAAATGAGGACGTTGCATGCTTTGGGTCCCCAAAATACATGTTCTTTCCATAAGCAAAATACCTTCATTCCATCACAATATTTCAAAAAGTTTTAAATCATTTCATTAGCAATGCTAATTACAAAATCTCATATAAATCAGTTACAGGCATGCAGTTTGTATTCCCCTCCACCTGTAGACGTGTGAAACTTAGAAAACAAGTTATCTGCTTTCAATATACAAAGAAGAGACAGTTACAGGATAAATGTTTGCACTGCCATATGGAAAAAGTGGAAAGAAAGCAGAAATCATGGGCCACTCATCAAGCACCTTGGTGGTGGCTGAGCTCTAGAACTTAACTATAAGAATATTGGGGTGACAGCCCTGCTTTCCTCAGTCTCTGGGGCACAGACTCAACCCCCTTAGTACAGTGAGGTGGTGGCCACATCTTACCTGATCTCTGGCTCATAGACCCATGCCCCTCAGAATGGTGTGGTGGCACCCAAGTGTCCCTACTCTTTGGGGAATATGCTCCACCCTTCCAGTAGCCTGGGGTGGCTGCACTCTCCCTGAACAACAAGGCGGAAGGCCCACTCTCCTCAAATCCTGGGGTATACTCACCCATTCCACATACATGGGTGGGATCCTATTCTTGGCCTGAGAAGATTATTTGGTCCAGACCTCAACTTCAACAAACAGCTTCTTGAAGATGTTTTTCCTTCAAGATCTCCCCTACCTATCTCTTTTAGTCCACGCTGACAATGGTTCAATTCATGCAGAGCTCACAAATAGCTCATTGGTTCTGCGTAAAGTTCACAGGGGTCCCAACCATCAGAGAGTAAGACTTTCCACAAATCCTTTCTGGATAACTGCATTTCCCATCCTGACTTACAAGGAAAAGGCTGCATGCTTCTGAGTTCAGTTAAGTCTTCACATGGGGCACTATCCTCTGGGGACTTGGCTTCTGGAAGCTTAGAATTTCCCAAGTCATCAGCTTCTGGTTCCTTTGTGCCCAGCGGTTTAGTTCTCAGCTTTTCTCCTTCCTCTTGCATTTTGCTGTAAGCTGCAAGGAGAAGCCAGGCTGCATTTTCCACATTTAGCATGGAAATCTCCTCAGCTAAATGTCCAAGCTCATCATCTTCAAATGCTACCTTCCATCTAACATCAGAAGTCAATTTTGCCAAATTTTCTGCAACTTTAAAACAAGGATCACATTTCCTCCAATTTCCAATAATAGTTCCATCTTTTCCTTCTAAAGTCTCATCAGAAATAACTTTAGGCTCCATATTCCTACCAACGATCTCTTCAAAGCAATCTAGGCCTTTTCTATCAAACATCTCACAATTCTTCCAAAAAATACCCCTTACGGATTTATAAAGCTGTTCCCACATTTTTGATAATTGCAAGCAGTGGTACCCTCCTTTCCTGATACCAATTTCTGTATTAGTTTGAAACAGCAGTGCCGATGCAAAGTACCAGAAATGGGTTGGCTTTCATACTGAAAATTTGGAATATCTTACAGTTCCAAGGCCATGAAATGTCCAAATCAAGGCACCATCAGAATGCTTTCTCACTAAAGTCAGCTACTGCTAATCCTGACATCCTGCCACATGGTGATGCAAGATGACAGTTGATTTCTGCTGAGGTCCCTGCCTTCTCCTCCAGAATCTACCATCTTCTGGTGCTCAGCTGTGGGCAACCAGGGATAGGGCTTGCCTTTTTCTGGCCTGAGCTATCCACTTTCTTCCAGTGTTCAGCTGTGCGTTTTCAGGCATATGGCTTGTCACTTCAGCCTTGAGCTGCTCCGTGGGCCCAGTTTCTTGGGTGCTTCATGCTTAAGTTTTGGCTGCTAGAGATTCTCAAGCCCTTTCTCACATGGCAGGGTCAAAAATGGCAACTTCCCTTTTCTCTGTGTCTTTCTTTGTGTCTCTGTTTATTAAGACCCAGAAAGAAGGCAGAGACTCAACCTGAGTCATGCCTCACTGATGTAGTCCAATCAAAAGCTATCTAATCAAGTGATCTAAAGTGAATCTAATGTGGTCATAGGGTGCCACACCCACAGGAATGGATTAGTTACCATCATATCCTTTGGAGATTTAAAAAAGAACTTCAAACTGCCACAAGGCTTATATATAAGTAATATATATAATTTATATATGTTGTATGTAATAAAGAACTAAATGATAATTAGGTTATTCAAGCCATAATAAAACAGAAAACTACAAACTAATTTATTTAGTAAATATAACATTGATCCCGGAATCTAATCTACAACAAAAAGTGAACAATTTTGCTTAATATATCAATGCAAAAATGTTGAGTAAAATTTTAGCAGAAAGAATTACAATGTAACATAATACTGAGAAATATTATGTTATGAACATTTGAGATTAATTACAGGAATTCAAGGTAGTTCAATTTTACAAAATCAAAATACAATCCATAATAGTGACATAGCAAAGGAGAAAACTCATGTAATAACGTACATAGATGCAGAAAAATCTATTGGAAAATATGTTTGGGTTTGATATATTTACTTATTTTTTACACTTGGAATATTATTTTTGTTGGTATTTTTATCAGTACAGTCCTGCTTTATTTTAATTTCCTTTATTTTCTTTCACTAGCAGAAGTCATTTGATAATTATATTGCTATATGTGGCTAATGTTATAAATATTCCTCTGATACCTGATTATGCTGGATTCCTTACAAATTGGTTTATTAATTTTTATTATCATTACATTTAAAACATTTATAACTAATTTTCTCTTTGAAGCAAGTGTTATTTAATATAGCATTTGCATTTTTTTTGTTGATTGGTTCATTCTTAAATATCCAGCAGAAAGTGGCTTTGGGGTTTGTTGTTAATTTCCCTTAATCATTCTTTTTGATTAGAGAAGTACTTTTTATTATTTCCATTTCTTTGAATTTCTTATGTTGTTCTACGTAACAAAGCTATAATAAAAAGTGTCATGAATATTCCATGTGTACTTGATAATATGGTATACTGTCTTGCTGGATTCATATGTGCATGAGTGTAAAGTTTTTTGGTTTTCAGTATTATTGTATTTTTTCCATCGGATCTATAAATTTATTAAATAATCTATTACTAGTGTTTGCTATCTACTGTATCTTAAATTTCTGATTTTTTTTATGTGAGTTATGTTATATAGGCTTTTGTTATGACTGTGTTTATTAGATAGTCTTTTATTATGGTGATTTTGTCTAGTTTTTCCTTGAATCTCCTGTTATTTAATCTTTATGTCAGTTATGCTATGTAATCAGATGCATTATTTTTATTATCATAAATCATAGCCATTAGCATTATGAAGTGTCCATATTTGTCTCTTTTAATGCTTTTCTTCAGGATTCTATCTTTATATATAATTGTGTCCTCTTTCTTTTGATTTTCATTTTCTTGGTATATTTTTGTCTATGTTTTAATCATTCCAAATCCATTTATTTTATGTGTATATTTTTAAGATCTATTTTTACTATTTATTCTATTTTAAATTTTCCTTCCTGTCTTTCATTTTTATGGCATAATACATTGTGGTATTTTACTCTTGGTTTCATTCTAACTTAGTCTTCATTTGTGAAATATTTTTCTTTAATGTTCTATTATATAAGAGTTTCTGAACTCTTTCCTTCAAATCTTTTCCCCAATCTTTTCTCATTTCTAATCTTTTCTAATTCTGTTTTCCTCAATTTATTTTATAATTTCTGTAGATTTTCAAACATGCTTTAGCTCTTTTGAGGTATTAAAATTTTCGTTTATTTTGAAGGTGACTTTCTAGAGCAAGAGTTCTTATCAAGGGGTCCATGAGCTAGATTTGAAATTCAGAAAATCACTATTCTTGTGAGGAAGTATTAGTGTGGATATGATGTATTTATTAAATAATACACAGTATAGTGTGGACTTAGTAAGGGGTCCGTGGTTTTTACCTGACTGGCAAAGAGGTCCGTGGAACAAAAAAGGTTAAAACCCCTTTCTAGACTGCCTTCTC
>JAQZBX010021767.1:0-32030 GCA_029593785.1 Cabassous unicinctus
GCATTGGGTTGATGGGCCATTGTCACTGAGTTGACAATGAAGTTGAAGACTACAATTTCATTTCAAAAATACCTGCTAAGATTTTCATCTTTAGGAGGAGATGATGTATTTGGCAAGTTTCAATGGAAGGGACTTGGTAACAGGGACTAAAGTTAGAGGTGGACTACCCTGCCAGTCATGAAGAAGGGAGGGACTTTAGCCATAGAAGTGAAGAAAATGTCCAAGTATGGGGACTCCTGGCCAGGCCTGCAGAATTGGAGGAGTTCTTCCCAACAGGTGTGAGCTGCTCCTGCCTCAGATCCTCGGGACTCAGAGTGGTTAAAGACATGATGTTGAAGCAAAAAGTTCTAGTGATAAGAAGAAGGAATAGAGAAGGTGGGAGATTGGCTGGCCCTAACTGTTTCAAGAAGAAAATCTAATGGCACTTAAAACTGCCTGGAAAAATATAAAACTGTTTTGAGAGTTAGAGTAAGATTAATATTTGTGGGAACAATTAATATTATTTTTTACTTTGGGATCTGGCCAGCTGCTTGGGGCTATATATATTCAGTAACAGGTATTCAGGATAGAATCGGGTATGATTTGTTAAATGGCTAAAATATGCAAAACAGTCTTGTATTTCAGAGGTATTTATTTGAGAAAGCAAAAATCATAAAACTAACAAAGAATATCATTCAAATTAATGTGAAAGATATTAAATCTAGAAAAGAAATCACAATTGGCTATGGTTAGCCTGGCTTGCTAACTCCTAGTTTTTGCTACTGTCTTTTACACTATGTCCTATAATGTTTTTCATGGGTGCTGAGCACACACAATAGCTACTAGCATCCTCAATAATGAGCCTGAAAACAGCTGGATGGGCTGTTGTACTCTATCAATGGATTTTCCAATGTTAATGTCACCTGCAGACATTAAAAAAAAATAGTAAAAACAACCCAAAATACCAAAAACCACCCCTGCCTTAGTTTGCCAGGCTGCTGTGATAAAGACCACACACTGGTTGGTTTAACAATAGGAATTTATTGAATCCTGGTTTTGGAGACTAGCAGTCCAAAATCAAGGCATCAGCAAGGCCATATTTTCTTCTTGAAGTCTGTAGCATTCTGGTGCTTACTTCTCTGCCTCCTGTTACATGTCTGTCTGTCTCCTTTCTGCTCTGGTTTCTGCTCATTTCCAGTTTATCCTTGTGACTTTTCCTTTATAAGGCCTCCAGTAACATGGCCTGCCCAGATTCAGGTGGGTCATACCTAAATAGGATCATAGAAGACCCTATTCATAAATGAGTCCACAGTTTAACTGCTAATACATCTTCAAAGGATTCTATGTATAAATGGGTCATACCCAAAAGAATGCAGATTAAGATTAAGAACATGTCTCTTTTTTTGAGGTGCAGAATTCCATCTACCACAAAATATATTAACTACAACTTTGGTTATACACTTCCTCTTTAAAGCTGTGTCAATTCCACAGAGCAAACTTTTTAAAATGCACACTTGATTTTTCCAGAATGTCTGTGTTTGCAATGCCTTGCCGAACCCTCCAGCATACCAAGTTTTCTACCAGTGTAAAGGCACGAGGGAATCATGACGTTAGTCATGATAATAATACTGTTGTTGTTATCTGAAAAAAGGCACAGAAGGTCAGTGCAACCAATATTTGATTTGTTGCCTCTTCTGCTCAGGTTACAGGAAGGTTTATGTCACATCAGGTTCACTGTCTGGCTGTGAGCCTTCTACAGTGAGAGCAGGTTTTCCTTGGCGCTGGCAATGGCCAAAAGTGTAGAGTTCTGTCAGCAAATATTTTTTCTCCATTGCCTGGACAAATTTTATTTTATACCCCCATTTCTAAGACTTTTTAAAATAGTGAATCTGTCAATATGAAAGCATGGCCCGGCCTGAAGATTGACAGAAGTACTGGGTCCCTACTCAATGCCTATAATTTTATAGTTATGATCATTTATTGTGTGTTTCCATGTGACAGGTACTGTTAGATATATTTTCATATATATATATATAGTACAACAACCTTTAAAAATCAAAATTGGTACCTTTTTATAGGGGAGGAAGTGAAAACTGAGGAAACAAAGTGATTTTCAAAAAGTCAAAGGACAAAGTAGGAAGAGCCATAGTTTAAACTAAGAGCTCTCTTCTACCAACCCTGGGGCTCTTTACCCTCTATAGTGCTACTTCACGTATTTGATTCATTCCTGTTGTGCCTTCTGTGAGTTAGAGGCCATGCAATAAATGCTATCACTCAGAACTGTTGACGGAGATAGTACTCTCTCTGCAAATGAGAATGTTTCATTTGCTTCTCCTCACCATTGGCATATGCAATTGCCTTCAGAAATTCCTCAGCTTTCTCTAAGTCTAATCCTCCTTCATGTGCTTGTTTCACAGTTAAATTATTTAATATATCAAAACTTGGTTTTAAAGTACGCCAACTGCTGTTACCATTCACCCAGATAGCTCGGTGTGTTAATATAATAAAAGCTTTATTTCTCACTCACACTATTGTCTAATGCAGGTTGGGGAAGGGTATGAATCTTCTCCATACAGTCATTCAGGGACCAAGTTCCTTCCATCTAGTGTTTGGCTATACCTCAGGACTTCAAGGCCTGCACTGGGTCCTGTGTATCTGGCTTTTTTTTTTTTTTTTATGAAAGCATATATGGAAAATTGCACTGGAAAATTTTAGAGAAGGTTATGGAGGTGCACATATCATTTTCTTCATTATTCCAGTTGGCATAATTTAGTCACAAATCCATATTTAACTGCAAGTTTAGGTGTGAAATATAGAAGTAAAAAGAGAAAATAGTAAGCAAGTAGCAAGTCTTCTGCAAGCATTTAGAAAAGAGCTTGGAAATAGAAAGATCCCAATATAGAGAACTGATTTGGTTCCATTGTTGACCAAGTTTGATAATCCTTTGAATTCATTTTAACCCAACTCAGCAAAGACAATGGATTCAACTATCCTGGACATGCTAAATATATAATAAGTGAACTGTCTGTTAATCTATATAATTTATGTTATTTAGGGTATAACAAAGATAAAATATGACTCCTGCACTTGAGGAATTATATTTTTTTATCAATATCAACAATAAAAATGAGTATGAAATTTACAATCATTAAAATATCTTTTTAACAACACTGTTGTATTAACATTTTAAAGGGAAAGAAATAGGATTGTTTCCTTTATACTAATTTGCACATTAAGTAGTCCCTTTTTTTCAGAATACAATTTCATAAACTTCACAAGAATATATTTGAGAACAACATCAAATCAAGCAGAACTGACTTAAGCAGATTGAACTCAGGCAAGTTATAGCTGGGCATTTACAACAAAGGTCAATGGAAAAGGAGAGGAAAATAGGATAAAATGTGAATGGGGCAAAGTGGGCATAATAGAGTGAATTATGAAGAGAAAAGGATAGAGATGAAATGCAGATTCAAGAAGTGGTAACGAAGCATGATATATGTCTTTGTTTGCCAGGGATGCTATAACAAATACCATAGACTGGTTGGATTAAATGACAGGAATTTATCATCTCACAGATTTGGCAGCTAGAAGTCCAAAATCCAGGTGTCAGCAGGAAAATGCTTTCTCTGAAGCCTTGTAGCATTCTGATGGTGGCTTGCTGGTCATCCATGACTCATTCTCTGCCTCCATCATATGGCCATTTATCTCCTTCTGTCTCCTACCTCCTATTACAAATTTTTTCTGCTTGTAAGTATTCCAGTCTTATTGGATTAAGTTCCACCAGAAATGAGTTTGGACTCATCTTAACTAATATGATCTTCAAAGATCATATTTACAAGTGGGTTCATAGCCACAGGACCAAGGGCTTATACCTGAACATATCTTTGTGAAGGACTTGATTGAGACTGGAGAAAGAAGAAGAAATCAGATGAAGAAAAAAATATGTCCATGATAAAATAGAGAATAAAAACATGCTAAAAATAATGTAGTTGTAGACAGGAAAAATGATAAAGGTAGGAAGTGAAAAGCAGGTTATATTCAGAAAACCAAGGAAAGGATAGTTCTAAGAATTTCTGTGCATCATGACAAGGGATTCCCAGATAAATTGGAATTCCACTGACTGTGAAGATTAGTATTTACTCCTAGCTAAGTGGGGTGAATAGTGGAACCAGAGAAGAGTGAGCTGTACCAAACAACCAGGGGCTAAAATTATGTGCTAGGATTAATATAGGACAGTGTAAAAAGTGATGAGCCATGATATATCTGTAGGAAAGGAAATGAAACAGTGCAGCTGAAGACGGTAAAGTATCCTTTTAGGGTGGAATCTTCTCCAGCTCCTTTCTTGACTTTTCTTGACATTTAATTTGTATGATCAAATTCTGAGGAAATTTTCCTAGATTTCTTTTGGGGGGAAAGGGATTCCTAGAATGTAAATTGTTGTAGGAAAAGGTGACTAAAATAGTTGGGAAGTTGTAGCTGTTAGTGAATGGGACAAGTAGCAGAGGAATATCCCATCCCTTAGAACCCCTTGAACCTCAAATCTTTATTGGCAAAACATTTGGAAGTAGGACTAGAAATTTTTTTTTTTTATTCACTAGAATTATATTTCACTTAAGCTTATTGAAATCTTAATGGCTGTTTCAGAGAAGTCCTCACATACCTTATATCTCTTTAGGATCTAAAGATTTTTGCACCTCAAAATAGATTCGGGTAGGACTGACGGTGTAGCTCCACTCTATAATTTGTCAAGGAAAATAAGGACTTGGAATAAAATTATTGTCTCAAAGCCACAGTTCTAATGGCACTTCTGAATATAGACACTGATTCCTAACGCAAAGCTCATTTCACAACCATATTACTGACATTAGGAGCCAAATTAATCTCTTGATTACAATGCAGATAAGATTGCTGGGCAGTAAAAACAAACTTTTTCAAATCAAATGATGTCCAGGCAGGAAAACCATGTGTATGCATGCATAAACATGCAAGCACAAGTACAAACAAGCGTGAAAACACAACCTCTTCTAATTTTAACTTAAAGCAAATGGAATCAATAGACAAAATAGGGGCCTAATTTAAAGGTATTTATTATTCAAATTTGATCAAATAAGATTTTAAGCCTTCATTTTAATCTACCCCAGCTCACCAATTTACTGATACATCGATCAAATTTAGAGAAAATTAATGTTGTGAATATTCTCACTGTCCTGATTTTGTAATAACCAGGGTAGGCTAAACACTCACTATATTAGAAACCATGCATGTGTCCCCAGACCTAGTTTTTCTCCCCAGGTCTGGTTTTTAGAATGCTGGTGATAAACTAAGCCTGATTTATTATATGACGGTCCTGTATGGGAAATGACTATAACTCTAGGTATCTTTGGTCAACCTTAAGAGATATCGCAGGGGGACAGATGTGGCTCAAATGGTTGCGTGTTCACCTCCCATATTGAAGGACCTGGGTTTGCTCCCCAGGACCTGCCGGTAAAAATTAAAAAAAGAAAAATATAGAGGGCGCATGTGCCACCAGGCCCCATCCGTGAGTGCACCGCCAGACACCACAAGCAAGTGAGCCCCCCAGGCTCCATGTGCGAGTATGCCGCCAGTGCCCGTGAGCAGGTGTGCCACAAGGCCCCGCCAAACCATGCAGCAAGATGATGACATAACAGGAGAATGACACCAGGGAGAGCCAAGACGAGACGTGCCAAAAACCTGGAACTAAGGTAGCGCAGGTGGTAGGATGCCTCATTCCCACATCGGAGGTTCCAAGGATGGAATCCCAGTGAAGACAGGAGGAGAAGGATGAGAAGAGAGGGCAGGAAATGGATACAGAGAGTTGTCCAGTGAATGGACACAAAAACAGCAAAAACGGGGTGGGGGGGTGGTAAAAATGGATAAAAGTAAATAAATAAATCTTGGGGAAAAAAGTATAGGGGAGTAAGATACGGACTATAGTTAGTAGTAATACTTTAACGATGCTCTTTCATAATTTGTTAACAAATGTTTCACAACAATGCAAAGTGTTTGTGGTGGGGTGATGTGTGGGAGCCCTGTATGATGTTATGCATGTTTGTTTTGTAAGTTCACAGTGTTTCCTGAACTCTTATAGTTTATGTATATTCATGTAAAATGATATAGTCCAATAAATTGTTTTAAAAACATAAAATAAAGAAATGAATAAATAAATAGATAAATAAAAGAAACTTAATGATTTGTGTTGCACTAGGTTGACACTAATATTTAACAGGCATTTACACAATGTCTAGATTGGAAAGTAGAATCAACAATCAATAATGACTTTTTAAAATAATTTTATCTAGTCATTGATTCAACAAATATTCTTTGAGATCCTCATAATTTCCAAAAATTACACTAGGTGTCAGGTTACAGTGAAACTATCAACTGTAAAACAACATGCCAAATTTACACACCTATTTACACACCAAAGTTGTGAATTTTATCACAGTTCCACTTAAGTGCAGTTAATAATCTTTATCACTTCTTCTGACCTAAACTTTCTTACTTCATTACTATTTTTCAGTAGATTTAATTAATAGCTTCTATGAATTATCAAAACAACTATAATAATATAGAGGAAGAGATGGTACATATAATGAATTTAGCATCTTCTTTGCCTTATCTTATTTGTTCAATTTTTCATATTATAAATCCTCGGGCTTCCTAATCTCCTGATCTGTCAAACTTGACTTTATTACAAGGCATGCTCTTATAACAATGAATGTAGTAAATTTGTGTCTCCCTTGAGAAAGGGGTTCAATAAGAGAAGGTTGTTTTATTCTGATTTGAGAAAATTTAATTATCTCTGCTGCCTTCTTAATTTGCATATTTTACTCACAATGTGCCATAACACATTTTACTTTAAAATAATCTTGACCTATAGATGTGTCATTTTTTTAATCCTTGTGGCTACAGTTGAGTAAAGTGATAGATTGAGAAAGTTCTGCAATTACTGTTTCAGTCATATCTCACTGAATATATAAATGTTAGGGGAGAATGGAGGGCAGGAGATTTCAACTGTCCTGATCTGATACTTTTTTTTTCTTTCTCCAAATCTGTCAAGGACTGTAATAGCACTGATACAATCTCTGAGCTGCTCCTTTATCATGACTTACACATTTTAAATTTAAACTACCTTCCTTTTTTATATGTATCTCAAATTTCCTAAAGCAGTGGTCTAGTAAACAGAAATGTACACACCATGAAATGGGTGGGTAATTCTTTCCTCATAAACGTCTTGAAAGATAAAGCAAGCAAACAAATAAAAATACACAAAACCAGGCGCAACAAAAATAAAAGCAAAAAAACTACTGCTGTGAGTTTATTACAGCAAACTTGATGAGAATTTATAAACATAGTGTATTTAACATCACATTGTGCTTAGAATAAGAAAATCACTTTAAGTAGGTTTTGATTAATGAGACACTCAAGAGGCTAATTGAAATAAATTTTGACCTGAGTTTTCTTCTAAAAGCTAATGATAAAGTTTATATAACTCAATCTGTAGCCTTTAAAAACATCACAGATTAAGAATTCTTTTTCTTTTACTCATTTATTCAAATTTATTTATATATATATTAAATTTTTTTCAGGATGGTTTTGCTTAGCACAGGGTCAATAACCTAGCCTTAATTGTGATGAGAAACAAATTAAAAATAACCCCCTCCCAATATAAGCAGAGCTCTCCAATTGTAGCTACTTATATCATATAATAGTGTGTGAGACAAACCTTTCTACCCCTTTTATAAATGAAATGGCTCATTGTTTTCAAGAGTACCAAGGAATGACACATACTGAACAATCCCCACATAAACCTATTTTAGTCACAGAAGTGAATACTCTTTCAATTTTCAATTTTATGGACTGTACTTAGGTTTTCTCTGAAAATTAAAATCCTTATTTTAGAGTCTGTTGCTCTCTTAAATATATGTGAAGGACTTTTGTTGTTTTGTTTCTTTTGATTTTTGTTTTATGTTATTTTCCCCCTGTTGAAGCAGGAAAGCATTTTTTCTTGTTCTTCTCATACTTAAACCTCAGAGGTCATTGCAGAAGAATGAGCATTTAAGTATGTTTTATAATAATGTCTTCCTTCTCTGATATACGAAAATTTCATGAAGGTACGGATCATCTTTCATTTGTCTTCATCCCCAAGTTCTAAGCTTTCAGTGGGTATGTATAAATATTTGTCAAATGAATTTTAATTTGTTAATATTACCGAGCTCTTACTATGTAGCAGAACCTATGATAAACATTTTTATGTGCATCTCTTCATTAAAGATCCTAGAAACCCTGTCAAGCAAATAAAATTATTAACTCCATTTTTACATGGGGGATTATAAAATTTATGAAATCTATCCAGGTATGTAAATGACAGAGCCCTGATCTCAACCTAACTAAATTTATCAGGCTCCAAACCCATACTTTTAGCTCATATGCTATGGTACAATGGAAATGACACTACTGTGTACCATATATATTATGTGCTTCCCTCAAACCTTCAGTCTCCCTTGTAGTTAGCTTGGGACCAAGTGACTCATTCTGGGCAACAGGCTGTGAGCAGAAGTATTGTATGTCATTTTAGTCTGAGGTAATTAAGAGTGGGTGAGAATTCTTCTCTCTTCTTCTGCTGTGGCAAACCTGGAAGTCACATGTAGGTGGTATCCTAAATAGTAGAGCCTCAGCACGAATCCCTGAGTGTCTGTGTGGAACAGAGCCACCTTCTACCCCCAAAATGTGCTTTAGACTCTTAACATCAGCAAATAATTTGAGGTAAGAAGCTGATGAGATTTGATGGGTAATTTGTAACCTCAGGAAAACCCAACCTATCCTGCCTAATATAGTGTTCTGCTGAGAAAGAAAAAAATGAATTAGTAAGTTACTATATGAGTATATGTTTTCATTGCTTGTGAGTAATCATAGATGCTCTTAAGAAGGATACATATTTGCCATAATTGTCAGTAGGTGATATCACACATGAAAATTTATTTGAAGGCTCTGGGCTAGCTGAGTTAGAAATATTAAAAAAGGAAAACAAACAAAAACAAAAGAAAACAGAAAGCATAAAGATGCAGTAAAATAGAGCCAATATTTGCTTTTTTGAGAATATTTGCTCAAAGCCTTTTTTTTTCCCCTTTCAATCTTAAAGGGAATATGTTATTGAGTTTTTAACTTTAGGGAAAATCATTTTAGACTAAAAATTGCTAGTCACAGATTTGTGTTTTCCAGAAATATGCAAAAAATGCTATTAGAAACTTTGCTTTGGGAGGAGAGAGAGTGTGTGTGTGTCACAAAGACATAACCAAATTTAGGAAATATCACAACACGAAACACATATATTGGTAAAGTAGTGAAATCCTCTTACTAAAGCTTTGTGTTACCTTGGGCTAGGAGCCAGGAAGCATAATTATTTATATGGCCTTTGGCAAGTTATTAACATGCCAGGCTCAGTTTTGTGTAATTTGTAGAAGTTTGTGTGATATGCAGAGATAAAGCACTAATAATCCGAAAATCTCCAGATCGTCTTATAACATAGTGGTTAAAAACATGTGCTCTTAACAGCAATGTACCTGGGACACATTACCTAAACTTTGTGTAATTCAGTGTCTTCATATGTAAAATAAGGGAAATAATAGGACTCATCAAGTTATGTGAATTAAATTATATAATTTAATTCTTTCTTACAGGAAATAATAGTGATTTTAAAGATAAAGAGAATACATATTTTCAATTTTTTTTACTTCAAGACCAACCAGAAAAATTCAGCTAAGCCCTCTCATAAGAATTTTCTAACATGAGGTTGGCTAGGACTGTGATCTCTTAATGCAGAGATAAATTGTGTGTTCTGTTAGGGATTTTATAGCTTTATTCTAAATGTTTTTTTCTCATGTTTATCTCCCCAAAGAGTCCAATTCCATGTCTTCTTCAGAATGAGTTGAGATTGATGGAAAGTTACCATGCATTTTTTTTCCTAACACAATTTTAGCATATTTGCATAATTCCTTGATGGTGATTTATGGTTTAAATTGGGCTCTAATGAAAGGGCTCTCTAATAAAGTCACTTCCCTCCTTTTAAGGGGCAGGTGTCTCAACTCAAGAAAGGATTCATTCGTTTTCTCCATCCTTAACACAGTGTTCATTAACAAATTAACACAAAGAGCACATCCTATGTGCAACATACCATTGCTCTTTGGCTTAAAAGTTCTATATTTCCACAAGCTTATATGATTCTCGGGTGCTCAGTTCAACAGACTCTCAATCCACACCCTCTGGGATCTTTTTTCCCATACCTTCCAACAATGGAATTAATTAGTACCTAGGAAAGTTATCCTGGGTTTCAGTAGTTGTTCAACTACTAGCTGAGTCTGTCGTCATTTCAGGAAGGAAAAAGGGTGATCTGATGACAATTTAATGGGTGAATTTTGTTTACACACCCCAAAATTAACTGCAAGACAAAGGAGAAATAATGTTGGTAATGAACTTTGCAATTACAAGAGTGAAGCTATGATGTCACTTCTCTCCTAGAACTCTGTCCATGGCCAAGCATAGTTTGCTCAAGCTGAGGCCTGCCTGTCTCTTTCACAGTGACACCAGCATCTGACACATTCAGGGGAGGCAAGGCTATGATCTAAGCCAAGACAATAATTATAAAGGACATGAAAAGATGATAATTTTGGCTTGAGAACAAAAGTAAGTGACTGTTCTTTTAAAAATCACTTCTAACATTTGATCTTCTTAATCATCGATGGTGGCTGTAATAACACTGGAAAATAACACTGCATAAAGGATTAGTGAACATTGCTAAGGAGGAATTGGCCCAAAGATAATAACATTACATTTGGTAAGGAAACTGATTTCTTATCCAGGCCTCCCTCTTCATCTATTCAAACCTTTTGTGCATTTTGTGATAGAAGACATCTATGGTTTGCCAAAGCATTGCCTGATTTAATTATTAATAATAATTACTCTAGTAAGATGAATAAAATTGTTTTATAATTGCTTTTGGGCCTGGGGGCCAGGTTCTTCTGCTTTTCGTAAAATGTCTGCGACTAAATGTAGTGTACAAAACACTGTCACACGCCGAGTCCTTGATCTTAGCTATATGTTCCCACTGGGGCTTTGTTCCTCAATTGTGCCTTAATGGGAAGGTTATTTCCTCATCCCTTCATACCTTACAACTTCAAAACTGAATTCCACTTTTACCTGTTGTGCATCCTTCTCCCAACCCACAACAGATTACTTTTGCTTCCGCATTCCAACTTTGTACATTGAAATCTTTACCAACTGCAATTCACATTCAAGTCTGGGAAACCCTCCTCAGCAATAGAAGAGACTCATGTACTGGTTATGTCGGTTGTCGAACAGAACCCAAATACTGTCAAATTGTTTCAATACTACAACATTTAGTGTGCAGCTATAGGAATTAGTATCAAAAGCACTTTGAGTATTTTTCCCCTAAAAACTTAGATAAAGTTTAAATCATAACCAACATGAAACCCTGATCCTACAGGGTGTGAAGGTAGAGTTGTTGAAAAGAAAATAAATACCCAAGGGAGATGATAGATTTCCAACCTTGCCAGATGAATCCAACTTGCAACATTCTCTAAAATGCTCCAGGGAAAACAGTCCCCTTTGTTTCCATTCTCAGAACTTTCTTCCTGTATAAATTCAGGCAGTTTCCAAATTCATGAATATTTCCCTCCAGCAAGGTCTGATCATTGTAAATGCACTGCTGGGATGGCAGACTTTCTTCTTTGGCAGAAACCCCAGAGTAAACAAATATGCTCCCAGGAAACCAAGTTCCCAATCCTGGGAAGGTCAAACTGAAATGAATTTCGAGACAGTCACTTTTCAATCATGCTGATTTCTTCTAAATTATGGGAAAGCACAGACACTTGCAGCACTGCCATCAAGTTAAGTTTGACTCCTTTCGCAGCAATAGTAAACCTGGGAAGCTGACAGAAATGAGCAAATGCCAGGAATGCTGGTGAACAAGTGTTCACACCTGTTAACAGCTGTGTGAGTTTGCTATACCAGGTGTGCTATGTAAACACAATTCAATGCTACATTTATCACTTATTAAGAGTTATTATAATGCAGCATGCAGTCGATCCCTCTGGCAATTGTCACAAATAACAGCTCTGGATGCCATTTGTCAGGGGCCTCAATTAGGCAGATTCACAAGCACAATGTAAATCAGAGATCATATCAAGCAGGCTCCAACAAAAATTCTTTACTATGAAAAATAGTTAAGGAAAACACCTCCCAAACCACAGCCCTGGATGATTTCCACAAACCAATCCTTGCTATATGTTTAAGAAGCCAATGAAAGACTTTCATGCTGGAGTTTTTTTTTTTGTTTTTTTTTTGGCAGCCACAAAGAGAGGTACATTTCCAATTCTGATGAAGAGATGTAGACTCCTGATTAAACTGCTGCAAAGCCAATCAAAAGCCAAAATTGCCAATTTGCAGATTATATTATATATTCTGTTTTAATTATGTGGAAGAGGTTGGGCTGCAGAGTTTCTAGGTGCTAATTAGGCAATTAAATATTAGGCAAATAATTTCTCCCACTGCTAACTAACATACTTAATGAACTGGATGCTCTTATCGTGGATATTGAGACCCTTGAATCTTGAATCAAAGAATTTATGAATTGGAAAGTACCTTAGGGGTTAGTTGTCTAATCTTTCCTCTCCCTGATATAATGAGCTGTTCTAGAGAATCCCTTGGAAATCACTGATGAGCTTCTACTCAAACAATTCTAGTATTAAGGAACTCAATACCGCATGAGGATATAATTTTCATTTCTAAAGATCTCATTCTTATATAAAACTATATTATTCTTCCTCAAAACCTTATACACTAGTCCTAATTTGATGAATTGGATCCTATGCTTCCCATGAGGTTGCAGGCTTCATGAGGGCAGAGTCTGTGCTTGTCTTTGCTAAATTTTACAGGCATAATTTAGTACAGGGCCTTGCAATGGACAAAATAAATACCTTCGTTTTTGGATTTGTGAAGCAACAGAGAATAAACCTACTTCCTATCATGTCTTGACAAACATGAAAATGTCTAATGACAGTTAAAAACTTTTCAGTCATCATTCATTCTTCAATTTTTCTTCATATAGGTCACCATCCTGATTGCACATCTCTGAACTTATTTAAATATATGTATGTATGAGTATATTATTTTTTGAAAGAGAGAAGAGAGAGAAAATATGACTATGCTTTATCATCTCAGTGTTAGTATTCCTTGGTCATTAACAACACTAAAATGATATGATCGCTTTTATCTGGTTGGGAGCCCTTGGTCATAGTGTATCACTTCACCGTTTCCAGATTTTTTCAAATTAGTTAAACTGAATTTTTAATTTGGTTCCAGGAGAAGGTCAGGGGTGACACAATGGGAAACTGGGCCAGTACTTCATGAGAAAAGATAGTTTGTTTCAAGAGAGAGAGGTGTGCTGAGGGGTTGAGGGGAGGTGCAATTGGCTTGGTGGCTCACCCAGCATGTGGGGAGAACACAGAGTGAGAAGGACCCATGGGCTTCTGCCTTTATTGTGGATTTTAGTAGATGTACTACAGGAGTCAAGGATCGACTAGTTTAAAGCAAATGCCCATGAAAAGGGAAGGGGACTGGGGGTCCTAAGGCTGTGTAGATGGTTAGTTTAACATTTGAGGCCAGCTGTGGGTTCTGGGTGAGGTATGTGGGTGGTATAAGTGGGTGGCGCAGATGTGGGTTTGGGCTATGGGGAGTCTAGACCCCAGATGTGGAAATCTGTTTATTAACTAGGACCAAGGTCAGTGTTCAGAAAAATGGTTTAGCCAAAGTAGGATGCCGAAGCAAGCACAAACAGATTTTGATAGCTATGACACAGATATAACTCATGATAAAAACATCTTCCCTGCTGCTTCTTCCTAAATTTGCCAGTCTCTTTCAACACTATATTTTCAAATAAAAATAATACTGAAAACAACACCCATCCCTTCATTTCAATTAGTTTCTTATGCAGGCCTTAAAACATATCTATAAAAGAGTCCCCATCAAAATGAAGATAAAATGACTTCTAATTGATGATGTAGAAATCATATGCCACATTTTAAGTTATACTGCACTTGGCCTTACTTTCATTTTCTTTAAAATTAGAGACTTCAAAAGTTAGCAAATTCAAGTTATCTGTTCCCTCCTCACTTGTTTTGTTGTGTTTGTCTAATTCCAAACTTGTTAAGGGCAGAACTGAATTTTTACTGAACATTAATAAAAATTGTAAATTTCCTGGGGTCAGTTCTTTCTACAAAAAATCATATATGTAACAAAACAAGTACTTATTTACTACCTACTATGTGCAAGAAACTCTTCTAAATGCCAAGTCTTATAAAGATTATATTTGGAATGGGGAGAATCAGAGAATAAATACAATATTATGAGTGAAAAATTACGTATATTTAGGTAGTGATAGTGGAAAACTAAAGCAGGGTATCATGTACTGGCTAGGAGGATGGAAGTGAAAAGTTGTTGGTTGCAGACTGCATAAGTGATATTTGAGTAAAGACTTAAAGGGGAAAAGGTTATAAACTGTGCATGTACAAGATCAACACCATGAGGTGGGGACATATGGTTTGTCCACATTGGGTGACACTGCAAAGTTACATGGCAAATGATGAGGATATATAATTTTATTAACAGAGAAGGACTACAGAATTGAAATAATAATACTGTCTGTTATTGTCTGCCCTCTTGATAACAATTATCCATTGTTCTCCCACAGGTAAAATACATGCACCCTCTCCTTATTACACAAATGTATCATTTAATCAGAGCATCAGGCTCAAATCTAAGATCTCATAATCTTATATTGAGTCTAGATATAGTTCCTCTTGATCTAAACTGAAAATATAAATTATCATCACATTACTCATCTAAACATATAATGATGGAAGACGGACAAGAGAACATCAATCAACCATTCTATTAAAAAAGCTGGAGGATAAGAGGTTCATAGGAGTAATTTGTCCAAATGATTCTGAAATCCCACTGGGCAATTTTTCCCAGGTGATGCTGAAGCAGAAGTAGAAACATCCCTAGACAGGACCTAGTTCTGTGCCCTGGAAGTGCCTCCACAATCTATTGTTTTTCATGGTCTTTGCCCTGCCATTTTGGAATTCTTTTCTTTTTCAATATCCTCTCTGACTACTTCTTTTTTTTTATTTTTACAGAAGCTGTAGATTGCATCAATGTTACATCAGAAATATAGGGAATTCCCATATATCTCACCCCCTTCCCCTTCCATACTTTTCCCCATTAACAACATCTTTCTTTAGTGTGGTACATTTGTTACAATTGATGAATACATATTGAAGTATTCCTACTAACCACGGCCTATAGTTTACATTATGGTTTATACTTTGCACTGCACAATTTTATAGTTTTGACAAAACATATAAGGGCCTATATCCATCATTGCAATGTCATGTAGAACAATTCCAATGTCCCCAAAATGCCCCATGTTACACCTATTCTTCCCTCTCTCTCCCCTCAGAACCTCTGGTGACCACTGCCTTTATATCAATGTTACAAGTTCTTCCATTACTAGAATAATAATGCCTACTTTAGTCCATAGTGGCATACTGTCCTTATGTTTGTTCATTCCTCAATCTTGAGAATTTGGGGATGGTGATGCCTATTCTGCTTCTGTTTGAGAGAGGGCTTAGATCCCATGAGGCAAGTGGGTGGAACTGTTTTGCTTGCAGTTGCAGATGGGCTTTGTCCATCATCATCATTTTGTTAGTTGCCCTGGGTGAGTCCGATGAATTGTTAGGTAGATGTTGGCTGCAACTCTGCTGAGATTCAGGGCTCAACTGGCATGTGAACAGCTAGAAGATTTAAATATCTGAGACATTTATTTAATGAGTATAATGCTAATTATAGGTTCATATAAAAGGGGCTTAAGGACCATGTGTATGAAAATTATGAATGAGTCCAACTCCAATACATTGGGCAGATAGGTTATCATATATTCAAAGGTAAGGCCCACTGACAGGGTGCCGAATTCCTGGGGTTGTCTGCCCTGCCTGACTACTTCTGAAGAGAGTATACTTCTGGGAGGCTGCCTACTTTTCTCAGCCTGCTTCTTGCCTATAGAAATTTTGGGATCCAAAGGTCTTTTAAAATCTCAGATTGGCACAGACCCTTTTAATACAGTCTGACCACATTTTTGCAATAAAGCTTTCTGTATCTATTTGATTTCATTTAACTCCATGTGCCAAAAGCCGTATCTACAATTCTTTCAGAGACATACCCTTGTTTCTAGACTTAATTATGTGTACTACGGGATCTGTAAGGTTTCTTGGTTGTTCATTTTTAACATGGGAGAAATTACTGCAAAATTATATAATGCAGCATATAATTCAGTAGAGAGGGAAAGTTAAATGATGCAGGATCAAGATGAGAATATTTGGACAAGAATGTTGTGAAAGGGGTAGAAGTAGTGGAAAGAGATTATGAAACTTCTCTTCTAATTGTTCTGTTTTTTGTTTCTTGGTTGTTGTTGTTGTTGTTGTTTTTGGTTGTTTTTGGTTGTTTATTTTGCAGTGAACTATGAACAACACATTGGCTTTCTGGGAGGATTCCCAGAAGAAGGGAATGAGATAAATAGGAGAACAGGAGAGTGAATGCACCAGGGGATAGGAAAATTCACTATGATGGCAGTGTAGCAGTAACGGGTCACCTGTGACTAGTGGTCATTCTTTCATGGTGTGAGCAGTTAGAATGTTTATATGTTTCTCCCCTGCCCCAGTTAGTGGCTCAAGCACAGATGTAGAGTCAACAGCCTGTTGGGTTACCCAGATTTATGATGATTGCTAGGAAAGTTTAACAAGCAGAAACAGTGCAAGGTACTTGAGGGTAAAGTCAATGGAGGAATATCAGAGGTAGATGATGGAATTTAATTTAGGTAACAAAGGAATCTGAAGCAAGAAGGAAGTGAGAGATAGTGATAAAATGATTACCGGATTGCCAATTATGATGGTAGTAGAGAATTTTTGGAGTCAGGTTATGACAGGGAATGAGCTGGAAATTTATCAAGTATTTGGAGAGTAGCAGGCTTGACATGAAGAATTTGGAGGGTGTATTAGTCAGGCAAAGGGGTGCTGATGCAAAATACCAGAAATCGATTGGTTTTTATAAAGGGTATTTCTTTGGGGTAGAAGCTTACAGTCACAAGGCCCACAAGAGTCCAACTCAAGGTACCATAAGAAGTACTTTCTCACCCAGAGTCTGTTGCCACGTGTTGACACAAGGTGGCAAGCGATGTCTGCGAGGGTTCAGTCTTCCTAGTCCTCTCAAGGCTCCATGGTCCCAGCTTCTTCCAATATCAGCTGCAGATTGGGACAAATCTTGTCTCTCTCCCGGGGCTTGTTTCTCTCCAGGCTCAGCTGCTCTGCTCTCTCTAAAAGGCTAGCTGTAAACTGTCAGACAACCAACTCATCTCTCTTCCCGGGGCCTCTGCTGTGTCTAATGGAGCCTTCTTTCTTTCCTTATGTATCTGCTTCTCTGTGTGCTTACTTCCTGGACTCCAGGATCAAAATTCTAACTTTCTTCTTTGCCATGTCATTTCCTACTAACATGGCCCAATCAAAGCCTTAATCATTATTTAATCAAGTAAAAGTGAAACCTCTGAATCCAATCCAATCTAATATGCCCAGAGGAACAGACCAGTTCACAAACATAATCTGATATCTACCTTTTGAATTCATAAACAGTATCAAACTACTACAAAGGGGTTTTAATACTTGCTAATAACAAGTTTTAGGGCAGTGGCTCTCAAAAATATGATTCTCAGAACAGCAGCAGCATTTGGGAACTTATTAGATATGCAAATTCATAGATCCCATGCTAGACCTACTGAATGGAAAACACCAGGGATGTTGCTCAAAAATCTACGGTTAAGTAAGCTGACAGGTGTTCCTGATACACAATAAAGTTTTAGAAGCACCTATCTAGGGCATACACATAAAATGAATGCATAAATTAAGTTGGAGAGCAAAGATCACCTGCTGGATTGATGCAGAGAAAAGATCACCAGTGGGATGGATGAAATTATTAGCAAATATGAAGAATTAGGGTTGGATTGAGTGAAAATGTACCGAATGCATAAACATTCATTAGATTAAGTTGCATGACACCAGGGGTCCATAGATGGTCCCAATAGAGGAGGATCTGTTGATATGTGTAATCTGATGAGAAGAGATCTAAAAGGAACAGAAAGGAGAATAATTTGCAAGTGGCAGGAAAGTGGCACCTTTGGAGCAGAGGAGCAGTGGAGAACAGTGGAGAGGTCATTTCACCTGGTCAGACATAGTATTAGCATGGAAACATCATGTTAAGCACATTCATATATTTATCTAAGCTTTAATACACACATTCCCTTACTCAATGATTTTGAAAAAAATGTATTTAATTGTGTGTGTGTGTGTATATATGTGTGTGTGTATATATATAAATTTCTCTGGTCAATTCTGAGATACAAACATTAATATGACATTGTCCTTACCTTTAAGGCACACAATCATCTAGTGAGGGAAACACACTTGCAGATATATTCATTCATAACACAAGGATAGAACTATGCACAGGTTAATAGGGATGCAAAGGAAAAAACACACATACTGCTTTGGTGGAGTTGAAGCAGATGAATCAGAGGAGCCTTGCTACTGAGTGGTAACTCTTTCATTTATTTATTTATTTTTTGAGTGGTAAATCTTAAAGGTTAATAAAATTTGATATTGAGTGAGGGCAAAGAAGACAAAGAAGTTTTCAGTAAATGCATTTAAGGGAAAAATAACTCTAGGAACATAGGTATGGAGGTTGGAAAGATATTGGGAATGACACATAGTATTTCCAAAAAATGATGCCTTCTGTTCTGGGAGGAGTAGACCCTGTGGCTAAAGAAACAAGCAGTGGCCACGTCCTTGAGAACCCCTTTATACCTCACTTAGGGATTGGGATTTTGTTCTGTAGGTGATAGCATAGGGGCTGCATTAAAAAATTTCAAAGAAGAAGGACCATCTAGTCAAATTTGAGTTTGTATGAAAAACTCCCATGGTTCTATAACACCATAGGTAGGGAAACAAATTGGGATGCCAATTCATGGAGACATGGTTAGGCTGGTTTTTCCATCTGAGAATCAGAAAATATCCAGTATGACTTCTGGGTCTCCAGGCTTAACAAGGAATTTCAAAACTCTAATTACTCATTGTCACTCATTCATAGCTTCAACAAATAACACTACTGCCTGTGAGGGAAGCGATATGAAGCTGAGTAAGATATTATTTCCTTCCTCAGAGAGCTTAAAATCTAGTCAGTGAGATAAATGATTTGGAGAGAGAATCGTAAAAACCCACTCATTTGTTGAATTGAAGAAATGAACTCAACATATTAAAATCCAGGCTTTATCACTATACAAGCTACATGGCCTTTGACCAATGACTTAATCCTTTTGAACCTCAGAGAAATTCAGGACAATAATACCTGTCTCACAAGTTGTTTAGAGCATTAAATTGAATTAAAATGGGTAAAGTACAAAGTACCCAAATGGTTGTAAGCTATCAAAAACTCTACTTTTTTTTTTTAATTCACTGGAGCCAGACTCCAAAACAATGCTGAATGCTACAATTGCTAGAGATTTCAGAGACTGTTCTCTCCTTGAGTTAGGAATATTGTTTTCTAATAGAGTAATTCATTCCACAAATATTTATTGAGATTTCATGATTTTTTGACATTGCCCTAACTTGGAGAGAATACATGTTCCAGCAGGATATACACACCATTCACAACCAACCTAGAGTTTAAAATGGCAGATAGCACTGCATTCCTCTGCATAACACAAAGTAAAAGCATGAAGCTCTGATCTGAGTGTGGAACATTCACTCATGATTCAAAACCCATACTTAGTTTATCTCCAAATCTCAAAACCCACAGGGGTATAAATAAACAAGTGCAAAAGACATGATTTTAGTTACTTAGGAAATACCATAGTTTAATTTTTTTCTATAAAATGGATAAATACTTTTCCAATCCTTAATCTCAACATAATACTCAGCATTTGTGATTTCCATTTGTGCCACCGTTATTTGAACCTATTTTGCCATACTTTCTCATTTCTATATACTGTCTTACTTTTGGATTCCATTAGGTGCTAAATGTGTAAGTGCCAAGACTCTCACTTGGGAGCCAACTTTGCATGAGGATGCTAGAGCCAATTTTGCAGGCAGAAACGGATGGGAAAAGTTTCAGGAAAGCTATTGAATTTTCATATGGGTGCTCAAATGAAACCTTGAAACCATTTGAATTTATTTCATGGCTACACACTTGTCATATAAATTTGCATTACCTGCTACAATGCACACTTATATTTCTCAGCCTTATTGTAAACCAGGAGGGCAACTAGACTTTATGGAACCTCTAATTATCCCAATTTAGAAAATCTTAAATGATTTTAGGGCATGTTATGCATGCAGCATATGTGTGTTTGCTTCTCTCACTCATGCACTCACCCCTCAAGCTGATTTCTGGGAAACAGCTAAACCAACTGTGGCAGAAAGGAAAAAGCCTATTAGAGATAGTATCAAATCTTTCACACATTATCTTCTCTTTTCCTTCCCTTGCCTAGGTAACATAATTCAATTCTGCCCTGGCCACTCGCCTTTGACAGAAAACTTTAAGGTGGTGATACTGTAGAGGAATTAACTTTGATAATATAATTCCATCCTTTGGATATCTTGGCTTCATGTATTTATCATCATTTAGAAAAGTGGTTGAAATGTTACATTTAGGATAGGGGCTCACAGAGATTGAATAAAGGCTGACTGTCTTTCAGTGGCTTTGCCTATGGGTTCAGTATAAAATGGATCACAGGAAATAATTTTTTTTCTTTCTGCACAGAGCTGTTCAACATTTGTCCATTGTCATAGAAACAATTCAATTAGCAGCTCTTGGGGATCAGAATATAGCCCTACTATCTACACCTTAATAGCATCTATATATCACTGCAATCTAATTTCCTGGTTGAAATGAATGTAAATGCCAGTTGCCCAAAGATTTTTTAAAAAATTAAATCATTCTATTTTCGTTCCATTCCCATAATGCTCTCCTGGTATACATTTTAAATGTTTTCTTCTAATTCACACTCTGAGTTCTGTAAATTAATACTGCTATTTTGATTTGAGTTAGACTTTTTAATTTTCAGATAAATCATTAGGATGAAAGGGAATTGTTTGCCAGTTGGAGCCTGTTTGCATTATCGGTGAATTATTCAGCAGTGTTCTCCCCCACAGTGCTCAGAATATCAGCCACGCTTCCCCTTCACCCCCTGGAGGTCTTCCCTCCTTAGTGCTGCATCTGAGTGGAGAGGAGACAGCCGAGGCCACGAGGAAGCCTGATTCTGTTTTCCTGGGGCAGGGTGTCAGGAAGCGAGGGCGGGTCTCTGGCCAACATTAGGGGAGAAAGCACAGGCCCTGCAGCCCCACTCATCTACTTTCTCCTGCGTGGATGCTCTGAGCACTGAGGGGATCCAAGGGAGGAAGAGGTCCCACTGCCAAAGCTGAGTGAAAAGAAAGTGACCTTGGCCGCCATCTCCTTTTCAACCCTTGTGGCCTTGAGCAAGCTGTTCCCCCTGGTCTGTTTATTTCACTCCCTAAAACAGAAGATCTGGTGGAGGTCCACACCAGAAATAGTAACTGTAAATATGGTTAGTGCTTATCTGTAAAATATTGCAGACGTTTTCGGAGATCCCGCCTGGCTGGGCACTGGCAGAACTGGAGGGATTCACTTGGAGTAGTAGAGGAGTTGAAAACGAAAAAGTTACACTGAGTGTGAGAACATTCTCCTGGCCACTTTGTGATCTGATTTCTCCTGACCTCACCCTCAATGCAGCCTTTACCACTTTAGATTAGAAAGAATATCTTCTTCTCAAACACCGGAATAATCCCATATCCCTCCAACTCATCACACTCTGCCAGGTTAATCTTCCTCCAAGAGGCTTTTGCATATGACCTCCCACTGCTTTGCTGCCTGCAACTGACCCCTTGCTGCTCCGCGCGTGATAAAGTCCACATACTTCAATAATACCATTTGAGACCCTCTGTTCCTTTCTTTCTCCACTGTCCTAAGTAAGGCCTTTGTTCAAATTATACCTGCTCGGGCATTTTTTTTCCAGAAATGTCTTTTGCTGATATCATGTGGAAAAGCCTTCCTGCCTTTTCCTTATGCTATGCTTCCTTCAAGAATCAGCTTTTTTCTATCTGGCCCTTTAGGACGTGTGCTCAGAGTCCTTTCCCACCTCATTTGTAAATACTTCTCTTAATATACCCTGATACGGTGACCACTGGCTTTCCAAATTTTACCATGCCATGCTTGCCTGTGCCATCATCATGCCCTTAGGACCACCTAGCAAAGTCACTGACGGTTCTGTCTCCTTCCCTCTCTGCAGTATTTTCTTTGTCTCTTAGTGTCCTCTGAACTCCCGTATACTTTGCAAGTGCCAACCAATTTACTGATATTTTTTCCAGATTTTCTCAACATGAGCCCTGGGAGGAATGAGGTACCCTCTCATCTGCACTGGTTTCAATTCATATTTATATATTTTTTATTACTTGCATATTTTATCGGTTAGTGTCCACCTGCTTATCTCTTCTACTTCTTAGCCACAACCTATAACTCCTTGAGAATAGATGAGTTTTATTGATTTACATGTCCTCAAACATCAGCACAGCACCTGGCATGTATTTGGTGCCCAGTAAAGTTTTCTTGTTAACAGCAGTTTGCCTTTGTTCCCTCTTTTTTTTTTTACATCAAACTGAAGTAAAAGTAAATTTCTCCCTTCAATGAATCATGATCTTTTTATCTGTCTCATCAAAAGCAATAGTCTTAATCAATGCTTCACCTACACCCAAGAGTGCCAATGTCTCTTAGGATAGCTAACCACCAGGTCACTGAGGGTAAAGAGGTTACCAGTCCAGCAGGAGCTGGGAAATATGCACAGCTGCCTTGAAGCAATTGAACAGACAGGAAAGAAAAATCTTTTTTGGTTTTTAATAAAGAACAGGCTGAGGTTACTGCACAGTGACAGATTGTGATATTGACCTCTCAACTATCCTCCCAGGAAATAAACACTTTACTATACAAACAGAGCTGATAAAAAATAAAAAAAAGAAAGAAAAACTGAACAATACACTAGATGATAACAATAGCTGTAACTATGGAAACCCTTTATTCGCCCAGTTTTGAGTTTTAAAAAAAATCAAATCTCAGAGGGATTTGTTTTATCATTCCTAACAAAAGGTGCTACTTTGAAAAAAGAAATGACAGCTTGTAAATTATGAGAGATACATCTGATGTGGGCCTGTCAGTCAGCGTCTCCATCTAAAGAAAAGACGATTAATAAATTCTGAGATCAGCAAGGAAATGGAAACTCAAGCAGCCATTTGAGTGTTTCTATTACTTTGCACTGGTCTCCTTAAAAGCCACTTCATCCCAAACACTGGAGAAAGTTAAATATTGGTAGCACAGACACCAATTCTCAGCAATTTTTTCAGAAAGCACAAATGAAAAAATTTATATCGTCCTAGATGTTATTCTGAAATAATTTGCATTCCAACTAGAAGCAGAAAGCTATGGGGTAAAATTATATGCCTTTCAGCATGTTTGCAAGCTAAATTTGGGAAACCAGAAAAGTCAGAATAAATTATTAAGCCTGTACCCAACATCTTAGAAAGTGATTAAACTGAACCCATTTTTTTACATGTTCCCAAATTACTCTTTTACACCTTGATTTTGCATGTTAACAACATTCATCACTGTTCTTTTTATTACTGAATTTTTACACCTTAAAATTAGATCATAAATAATTTTTCAAAAAGAAAAGAAATAGACCAAAAGAATAAGCCAAAACAGGAAATCTCAAAATGGATAATTTAGACAGTAATGATAATCTTTTGAACTATTTTGACTCTGGAGTATCTCTCTGTTTATATATCATTGCTGAAAGTAGAGACCTGGAAGGATTTGTATTCCTAATATTCAAGTGGTAGAAGAAATATTGAAAACCTGGTTATATAACAAAACTCTGGAATAATGACAGTGAGCAAGACAGATAAATCCTGTGCTGCCATGAAGCATAAAGACTAGCAAGTTTTTGAAAGCTGTTCGAAATTACTTGCTTATTCAGTAAAATTACCACTTAAGGGCATTGGTCCTTGTTTATCCTGTGGTTTCAAGTATCTCCTGGTAGTCCTCCAGTGGAAAGGCATTCAGTTTGAAAAGCAATTTGTAGCCTGGGTAATAGATCCCTGTCAACCTTCCCCAACTCACCTCTCCTCCCTTGCCTCCTTGTTGCTCAACTGCTTTTAAAGCAGGAGTCATAGGTCCCATTGTTTATGCAGAGAGCAGGGAATTACTAAAGCTCATAAAGAGCGTGCAGGTTTTCTACATGGACCTCATATGCAGTGTCAGTGGCAAATTGGAAAGCAGAGACACATCTAAAGAAGCAGTCACAACTTAGCTTCTGCCTGTTTTCATGTGTGCATGTTCGGCCACTGTTTTCAGTTCTCTAATACTTTTCCAGAGAAATTACATATCAGAATTTTTGAAGTTAAATTTCCATGCTTTTAAAATAATGACTCAACTTACCCAACTCTGTACTTACCAAATTAACCAACACTTACATGCACACAGACACAGACATCATTTGTTTAGTGATTGATTGATTGACTGATTGATTGATTGCCAGGGCTAACACAGTGCACTCTGAGAGCTCAGCTTTAGAGTAATTTGCATAAAATGAATGATGATGTGTCAAGGCTTGCCTGTGTTGAACAGAGGGAGTGCAGGGGCATTGGAAGTCCAAGTATATGAGAAATATTTTCTTTCATTTTTAGGGGCAAAAGTTGGTCGTGTGAGATTTCTTCAAGAAGACTCCTCTCAGTGTTGAGCTTTGGATAAAATCAATGGTGATAATTTCCTCACTTATTTTGCTCAGCAGTGAAGGAGGATGGGTATATATATTTTTAGGGTCCTCCTGGATTATAAACAACTAGAATGAGAAAAGTATGTTCTGTCATTTAATATAAATTGCTGAGTGCACTGTTGCATTTTCTGCTTGAAAAAATTTTATAGTCAGAATAATGCATATGAGATACCTGTTCTGTAAACTGATGGAAGGATTCTATCTCTGAGGCTGTCAATTACCTATCGGTCCTGCTAAATTCATTTGAAAAACAATCTGTTTCCAAAGCAAGGATTGCTTGTCTGAATAAATGGAAACGCTATGCTCAACAGGCACTCTTCTGATTGTGGGTGCCACCTCGATTAGAGAGTCACTGCTATACTATGTAACTACAGATTTTTAGTTGGGTTACATTTGACAAAAACTAGAATGCTTTTTTCCTTTGAGTTAAAGATTTTATGTTGTGTTTCATAGCCAAATAAAAGATAAAATCCCACTTAGGTAGGCATCTAAGTAAAACTGTAACCAAAGAAAGATTTGTCTTGATTACATTTTCTTTCTCTGCTGAGGGTTGCTTCTTCTGCCCTTTGCTTCCCATCCCCAAAGCAAAGTATTCCTCTTTCCTTTATTCTCCTCCATTTGTTTCCTTTTCTAAATGTCCGTGTACATCTTCTTCCTTCCTTCCCATTGGTGATTTTTAGAGTTTAAAACTAATTATCCGGACAGTAATGAAAGAGGTTTTTATTTCTGGTTTTGATTAGGTTTCTGTTTCATAAACAGAGACTTGTTTATGAAGAGATCTCTCTCATTTTACATCTGTCATGTTGTCATTATATGTAGAACTCCAAGGGAAGTTTTAAAAATAAAGCATAGAATATTTGGGAAACAAACTATCCTCCATATAGGACATTCAAGATGCCTTACTATATTCATTCCACATTCCAACTACTGGGTAGTTTGTATGAACAACCCCATATCCAGTTTGAGAAGAAAGTCTTGATTTTTTTCAAGCAGTCAGGATGTTGGTTCCCAAGCTTTTGAACCACAGGAAAGACCTGAACTCTAGTTCAATGATGAGAGTAAAAAAGAAAATAAATCTGTGAAAATGAAAGAGAAAACTAAGGATCTCATGGTATCCATCTTTTGACCATAAACAAGGCTAGCCTGGAGGTAAAGCAGATTTATAGAGTAGGACAAAATGTAGAAGTGCAATTGGAGTCCTGATGATATCATGAGCTTCAGTAATAAACCCTTTCCTAGAGCTGGCCTTACCTCCAAACTTTTTAATTCCATGAGACCGTAAATTGCTTTTCTTGTTTAATTTGTTTAATTTGTTGGATTTGTTATAGCTTGTGGACCAAAGCATATAATTGATTCATGATCAATACAGTCACTTAAAAAAATGTGTCTGAAACCTATAAAGTTTGACTATGGTTTGATTGAATATATCAATTCTGTCACTTACCAGTCAAGTTGCTTTAGCTAAGTTACTTTACTATCTCTTAGCTTGAGTTTTTTCTTCTGTTTACTAGGTTTTATAATATCTGTTTTACAGAATTGTTAGGATTATTGAAAAAAAATGTAAATTCTTAGAAATTATATGAAATATTTGGTAAGTGACAGCAGTAATAAAGAAAGAATTTGGGCTTGGTTAACAATGAAAGCAAAATAATGGCATGCATTAGCAATTCTCATCCAAATAGTGGCCAAAAGAGAAAATTCATTGCCAAATAACCATCAATTATACTGTCCCATTATCAAGGGCATCTGAAGGTCACTGACACAACAAAGAATAATTGGACACTAATATGTGCCATGTATTTTCCAAGGTGCTAGAGATAAAACAGTGAAAATAATAGATGGCATGTTCTGCTTTCATGAAGCTTATATTCTAATAGTAGTCAGACATACACAAAATGTTCATAAAATATATTATGCACTAGATGGTAATAAGTTGTAAGGAGAAAAATAAAGCAAGGAAAAGAAGTGGCGGTTTGGGGGGGAGTTCATTTTAACCTAATCATGGATGTGCTCTCTGAGAATGGAAGATTTATGCAAGACTAAACAAGGAGAAAGAGTGATCCCTGAATATATCTGGGTGAAGAGCATCCAGAGAAAGGGAACAATGAGGAAAAATGAACTCTAGCAGGAGCATGCCTTGACAGCTCAAGGAACTCAAGGAGGTAAGTGCACTGGCCTGAGGTGAAGAATGTACTAGGCCAAGAGTTCCAAAAGGTAATGGTCATAGTGAAAGACTGCAGGTGAACACAGTGCTGAGGCCATTAAACATTTGATTCTGTTAAATCTTTTTCTTTTGCTTCCATTATCTAACATATTTTCCTTGTTATTAAAAATATTTAATTTCTTATAATTTTGAAAACTGTCAAATAGGGGAAAAAAAGAAGGGTGGGGGAATTTCTTTCTTCTTTTCTTTCTGCCATCACCATTAATCCCCATTTCCAGGACACTTATTCTTAAATCTAGCTCTTTCTTCAGATGGTTCCACCATATGACTAAGTGATATTCTGAAACCATTACTGCATAATTTAGCAACTGAAGATGTTAAACCCTACCATTGCTATATTAGATAAGAATTAGCTCACTTTGTCAACTCCCACTGCCTCCCCCACTCAATATGGCTAGATCATTTTCTATTAAATCTTTTATGTTTCCATTATAAATAGAGTAAAAATTCACACCTTTATTCCTTCTTCTAGTAAACTAAGACATTAACTCTGGACTCTTCATTTTGATAATTGAGGAAATTGCAAGACTGTAATCTAATAATACCTTATCCATATACATTGAAATATGATTTTTATATAATTTTCACCTGTCACGAACTGTAATTCTTTTTATTTCCAACCATTTAAAAATGTAAAAACTATTCTTAGCTCATGGGTTATACCAAAGAATGAAATGGGTTTTAGTTTGTGTCCTCTTCACTAGTATATGGATCATTCAATTCACGTATAAATGGTGTGGTCATAGTATTTAAAGCCTAATTTTAAACACTTTATAGTGAAAAGATGCTCCAAATTAATTAAAACTGTGTACATTTTGAAATGCCTCATTACTCTTTTATAATAATACTGTTTTTATTGCTGTAATATTGTTTCTGTTACTCTTTATGCAGTTATTGCAAACAGATTTGTTGTAATGGAAGTCTAGAATAGTTCTGGTAAAAAAAAAATATTATTTTTCAAAAACAAAATTCTTTCCATAACAAATAACGAAAAACCTCTTTTACTTTGGTTACCTGATCACTAAAATGTAGCTCACACAGACTAAATATGCTTGGTCACGGCGTGGTGTTCAATCAGTCTCTTAGCTGGATATGTCTCAATACCTAGTCACCACGCAGTCGGCGGGGTGGCAGCTTCAGGCCCTTCCCTCATTCCCACCAGACCTGAAGGCCTGTCCCCTCACCCTCTTTAACCTTCCACATAGAAAAGTCTATCATCTGTATTTTTACTTTTATCTTTTCAAGGCTGATAACATTTACATGCTCTTCTGCAACTATAATTTTGAAATCAATAAACATATCTTACTATGTAAATATTCATCACTGATGATTACATTTTCTTTCATCTATGGATTTCTCCCACAGCTCTGCTTCTCAAACCCTAATTGTCTTTCTTTTGTCTTTTAATAGCCCATGTTTATCTCCTTAATTTTTATTCCTTCCATTTTCCTCAAGTATGTCAAGTCCAGAGATGTACCCCTTTATACCTCATTTTTTAAACTAGTTCTTTGACCCTTTACCCTCCTTCTTCAATACAGTGTCTCACAGCCCTGCTCCAAAGCAGGTATTAAGAGCTGTTTATTTCTATTCTGGATTGAATTAACTGTTTTTCTAATCCCCAACTTTCATCTGTCTCAGCTAAGCTTTCTTTATGTCAGGAGTATATCAGGTATCTTCTTTTAAAAGTTATATGAGAAGTAAAATTACTTAATCTTCATGACTCTGAAGATATTTTGATTCTGCCTTCATACTGGGGTTCATAATTTTGCTTGATGCAGAATTCCAAGTGGAAAATACATTTTCTTCAAACTATTACAATAAATAAAATGTAATATCATTATGTTATTAAAATATTTACTAATGCTTACTATGTATAAGAAATATTTTAGGTATTTTGATTATATCAGGGAACAAAACAAGCAAAGTTGCCTGATCTTGAGAACCTTACATTCTATTTGGGAGAACTAGACAAACCAAAAACCTAATAAATAAGTAAATTATATAGTAGGTTAGAAGAAGACACTACAATGGAAAATAACAAATAACTGGAAAAGGGTAATGGGATCATGAATTCCAGGTTTGTTGTGAGCAGGGACCTTTAAATGGATAGTCACTTTTCTAAAATGTACTTTTTGGGAGTAATGTTTCCATAACTTGTTGAGCTGACTTTTTCTGTTCTTTTATTTTGTGAATTTGAAATCACAAATTTATGATTTCATGAATTATGAATTTGTGACTAATGACAAATGAGTTAATGAATCATGAATCTGTGACAAATTCATGAAATCATGAATCTGTGCCTTCTTTCCTACTACTATAACAGATTTAAGAAGTTGAAATAGAGACCATGTGTACCACAAAGTCTAAAACCTGTGCTATCTATCTGGCCTTTTACAGACAAAGTTTGTGAACCCCTTACTAAAATATTTAGATTTTGTAACAACTATTTTTCACTGTACATTAATGAATGGTCAGATTATCCATGTTATATTGATTAATTTGGATTCTGCCTGTATTAGTCAGCCAAAGGGGTACTGATGCAAAGTACCAGACATCTGTTGGGTTTTATAAAGTGTATTTACTTGGGGTAAAAGCTTACAGTTCCAAGGCCATGGAAAGTCCAACTTAAGGTACCATAACAGGTACTTTCTCATCAAAATCAGCTGCCACATGTTGAAGCAAGATGGTGGGCTATTTCTGCCTATCTTTCTGGGCTTCCTATATCAGTTTCTGGCATAGGGTTCATTTCTTCTAGGCCTTTTCAGCTGCTCAGCTGCTCTGTTCTCTTCAGCTGCAAACTATCAAGTGAATGGCTCATCTCTCCCCAGGGCTTTAGCTGTTTGAGTCTTCTTTCTGTCACATGGCAGAACCAAAACGACCAAGTTCTCTCCTCTTCCATGTATCTTATTGAGTGAGTGTCCATTTAAATCAGCCCACCAAGGGGGCATAGACTCAATCTGAGTTACTCCCTACTGACATGGTGGAATCAAAGTCTTAATCTTAACAGATAATTTAATCAAGACATGTCAGCTGAATCTAATCCATTTAAAGGATATCACACCCAGAATAATTTATAAATATAATCTTTTTGGGGGATTCATAAATAATCTCAAACTGCCACACTACTCCATGAGATGAATTTGGGCACTAAATTTTTAAATAATTGAGACTACTAATCTAAGGGCCAGAGTCTTATTCTTGGTAGAATTACCAAATTAATGAGCAACATTCAGTGATGCTTCTTGGGCTATTATATGGTAGACTTTCCCTGCATCATCCAATGATGCCTTTTATGCTTTTTTTTTAATATGCTAATTTTTAACTACACTATGACTTAGTTTGCCAGAGCTGCTATAACAAAGTACTATGGACTCTTTCTACTTTCAGCTTATAGTAAAATATGAGAGGAAAGAAATAAGATGAAAACTGAACACTTAAGCATAAAGAAACCAGAAATTAATAGATTGAAAAATTCTAAGCATATACAGATAGTGTACTCTGACATTAGGGTCAGAAGTGGTTCTAACAGAGACTTCCCTGAACTTCTAGAAAGCAAGTCCCTGGAGAATAGAGCTTCATGTGAGGGTTTAACTGAATGTTGAACAAGCCAGTCATTTAGTGGAAGTCTACATTGGAAATGCAGTTATGCAGGAAAGATCGGTGGAAAGTTCTATTGTCTAATGGTTTGGACCCCTGTAAACTCCATGCAAACCGATATTTTTTTTTTTGCAAAATTTGTGTGAGCTGAACCACTGTGAGCCTAGACTAAAAGGGACAGAGAAGAGGTGCTCTGAAGTAAGAATGACTTCAAGGGCAGAACCATGGAAGCCGACATCTGTAATGAAGGCCAAGAAAGAGGGCACATCCATGTGTGTGGAAAAGGTGGGTTTGCCTCTGCACTTGGAGGAGGCAAGTCTTCCACTCCATTTTTCACAAAGAGTACTACAACCTCAATGCTCAGAGAAGGTGGGACCTCTGCCCCAGGGTTAGCAGAGAGCCTGGCCACCATCCCTATGCTCGATGCTCGGATAGCATGGAAACTTCACCTTAGTGTTTGTGGATAGCATGGCTGCTGCACAAGAAATTGGAAGGGGTGCAGCTGCTGCTCCATAAGAACTGGAGGACATAACCTTAATCCATAGATTATTCGCCAATCTGCAATCTAATGGAGTTTGCCCTGCTAGATTTCAGAATTGCTTGGGGCCCTTGACTCCTGTTTTCCTTTCAATTTCTCCCTATTGGAATAGGAATATTTATCTTATGCTTGTCCCTCCATTGTATATTGGAAGCAGGTAACTTGCTTTCTAGATTTCACAGGTCCACAGACAGAGGGGAATTGTGTAGCAAGACCAACCATATCAATAACCGATTTTGAAGAGAATTTTTATTTAGCATTATTGCTGAAAGACTTAGACTTATGGGATAATGTGAAGAATGAATGTATTTTGCTGTTATAAAGAATATGTCTTTTTGGGGTCCAGAGGGTTGAGTGTGGTGGTTTGGAACTATATGTACCCAAGAAAATTATGTTCCTAAACTTAATCCATTCCTGTGAGTGTGAACACATTGTAAGTAAAACCTTTTGATATAAAAAAAAATAACGTTTATGTAAGCAAATGCACATATATGCATATATATTTAAGTATCATTTTACAAATATTGGTATGTATTGTGAAAATTTTGACTTTTACCCACAATAAAATAAAAAAAGAAAAAAAAAGAAAATGCAGAATAAAGTTAGCGGACTGACAAAAAAAAAAAAACCTTTTGATAAGATTTCTTCCG
>JAQZBX010021768.1:0-32037 GCA_029593785.1 Cabassous unicinctus
GGGGAGAGGGAGAGATGAATTAAGTGAAGGTGAGGCCAAATAAGAGAATTAGTAGTAGTATTTATGAATAGTATTGAACACACATTATATTTTTTAGAACATTACTTTTAAAGGACTTTGTTCAATAAATCTCCCAACAACTCCAAATCCCTTGGGGGATTAGCATTGGCTAGTTTTAGGAGGGAGGCATGATGAGAAGGCCCTACAACTCTGATCTAGTTTAAATTTTAACAGGGAATGACACATAGAAAACTGTACCCTTTGTCTTTGAGTTAATGGCTTCAAACATGGGTGTAGTTTTTGGCAGGATTATTTTGTATTCCATTTTACAGAAACTATCACAGTTTTTCCATTTGGTTCTCCAATGATAGCTGCAGAAACCCTCCAAGCAGCCCCTGTTTCACTAGTGGAGAATTAAAGCCAGGGGTTCCTTCTCCAAAAAGGTTCTGTTCATTTTTACAATTAACAAAGAAAAATTGTTATTCTGTGGGATTTTTTTTCTTGTTTGCTGACTCAGAATTTAATGGCACTTGTTAAAAGAGAGGATATGCACCAGCTTCACCCACCCTACAAACTTTTTCCATGACAGAAAATGATTTTATCTTTACAGAAAATCCCATGGAAGTAAACTGAGCGCAGGGCGAAGATCCACTTTAGGGCATTTGGGGCCAGAGAAACTTTGAACTCTAGAGCAAATTGAATATGTCTCTGGTCTTAAAGGCTTATAAAAACATCAGTGCAACCAAACTAATTAGATTACAGAAGATCTGGACCTCAGAATAATTGAAAACGTTCCTGAGAGAAGCGACTCATGTCTGAATATGTGCATCGACTAGTTCAAATATTGGGAAACCAAAATAGATGGCGTACAATGTTCAGAAACCTTCACTTTTCCATGAAAACAGTTTTGCAAAACTGCTTTGTGCTAATTAAGGTAATTCAGGTGATCCCATTACACCCAATTTAGCAATAACTTGAATTCCCATAATATGCCCTTTACTTTTTACTGAAGGGATGGGAAAGAAAACTAAGACATGGCTCTCTTGATGCCTACATATTAGTTGAATATCAAAAATAACAAGTTGAATAGCATGTCAGCGAATAACAATATCATCAAGCTATTGGTTACTCTTCTCAGTAACACCAGATATTGAAATTACAAGTAAAACCCACTGTTGGTATGACCGTTGCCACATTAATTGAAGAACTAAGGCTAGTTCTCAACCCTGTAATTTTGGGTATCTCTTAGATGATTTCTTACAAGATAGGTTTACAGTTGTAGTTCATCATAAAGATCTCCGGTGGTTCCTCTTGACCAAATCTGACCCAAGACCAGACCCTAGACAGTGGAAACTGCATATTATAGAAAATAAATGATCAAATCCTAACATAAGCTCTTGATAGTGTTAGCAGAATCCAGTAAATGCATGTCCTAAAATGTCTGTAGATCACATGATCACTCAAGAAACAGCAGTCCCTGTTCAGGCTATAGAATGATACTTCCCCATTCGAGCAGGGCCCGGGTGGTATAATGTAGATTTGAAGATGGATGTGGTAGGGGGCAGTCCTAGCATGACCTGCTGCTCTTCCCAGGACCTGCAAATATATCCTGTGCTCAGGGCCAGGAGTGTCAGCCTAACTGGATAAAACACAAACCCCTAAAAGGTGAGGTGACTGCCAGTACATGCCTTCCTCTATTGTCTTGAGCATATGTAAACACTCTCTGGAGACAGTCAGAGTCTGGTGGGCATGCTTTAGGACATCCAGCTCCCTGGTGGGGAGGGAGCGGGGCTCCTCTGCTGAGGCAGCACATGAACACAAGAGAGGGGAGCTGTGCAGAGATGGAATGTATTGACATCCGCTGGGGACTAGAACAGATGCCCACTAGTGCAGCTGAGCTGGTTTTGTCTCTTCTCCATGTGAGTAAAACGTCTTTCCACCAGAGCCTGTGTGAGTCTTATTTTTACTGGCAACCGCTGACACCTGTTTTAGAGTGGGTTGACATCTCTTTAGGTGTCTCCCCGCCTAACCAGCAAAGGACAGCTTTGTCAAAAATGGAGTTAAATATTCATCAGAATGCAGTCCAGAGATCTGAAGATTCTAGTTATTAAAATGGCAGCAAAGTGATCAAAGTTGTATCATTACAAAAATTTTACGATAATTGTAGCAGGGCCTCCTTTGGGTATAAGATGGAAGTGTATTAGTAAAAAAGAAAACACTGGGGGAGTAGAGGATTAAACAAAATTTAAAAGATTATTTTGCTGCAGGACTTTTTAGTGGCTCTATATGCCAATATCCCCTATTACAGCAGTAGTTAAGATGATAAGATATACAGAATTTCCCATATGAATTAGACCACTGCATAAGTTAAGATTAGGGGTCAACGACGAGCAACAGAAAACTGAAATGTCAGTGTTTTAATGTCTTAAACTAGATAAAAGTGTTTCTTTCTTAAGTAAAGTTCCAGAGATAAATTATCCAGAGCTACCTTGACTCTCTAGGATGTCATGGACTCAGGTTTCCATTGTTGAGACCACCTCATGGACCCATATAACTGCTCCAGTTCTATCCCTTACCTTCACACTCCATCTCACAGGAAGGAGGAAATGGAAAGAAGAGAACACCGTCTGCCTTCAGGACACATTTCCAAAGTTGCAAAATGACTTCTGGTTACATCCTATTGATCAGAACTTAGTCCCATGACCATACTTAGATGAAAAAGAAGACTGAAATGTATCTTTATTCTGTGTAGCTATGTGCCTGTTAAAAATTATATTTCTGTGGAAGAAGAGGAGAGGACCCTGAGGAATCTCTGCCACAATTATGAAACTTTATTTTCATGGAGTACTTCACAAAATAAATGTGCAGAAATGTTGATGTAAATTAATTATTTTCTAGTTTTTTCTCAACCATTAGAAATCAATGTCTAAAACAATCCATTGGAAGAGACTGAGAACAAGAGCCTGAAAACTAATTTACCGAGGCATTCATATAGAGACTAGAAGCATAAAAGGGAGAATGATGTTATATAATTCTATCATTTGAATCTAGCCAGTGCATTAATTTATTTGAAAAAGGCTTAAAAGGAGAAAAATCCAATAACTTGATTATAAAATAAAATAAACTCTTTGTCCTTCAACTCATTTTACATTGTATTACATAAGATATTCTCTGTTGAAAATAACAAAAGTTCCTGCTCAACTAGTTTACACAATAAGAAAAAATATATTATTCTCTTGTATAGAAAGAGTTCAGAGTTAGGGTGGCTTCAGGATTGGTTAATTCAATGTTTCAACATTGTCATGGACCCAAATTCTTCTCATCTTCCTATCATCCTTAATGTGTTGACTTGTTCTTGAGCTATCATTCCTCATTGTCACAAGATGGCTGCATTTGTTCCTTGTGTCATATCCACATTTAACAATGTCAAGCAGAAGAAGACACATTTTCTCCCTTTTAAAAATAAATTTTACTGAAGTGTATCATTCATACATGAACCTACATAAACAAAAAATGTATAGTAAAAGTTGTAAACTTAGAAAACAAACATGCATATCATCATACAGGACTCCTATACATCACCCCACCACCAACACCTTGCATTGTTGTGAAACATTTGTTACAAACTATGAAAGAGCATTGTCAAAATAGTACTACTAACTATAGCCCATATCTTACATTTGGTGTATTTTTCCCCTAACTGACCCAATTAACCCCCTGTATTAGTATTACATATCTGTTATAGTTTATGAAAGAATGTTTTCCTATTTGTTCTGTTAACGACAGTCCATCTTCCACCACTGGACTCCCTCTGTTATCCAATCCCATGTTTTGTACAATCCATTCAAAGTGTACACTCAGTGGCTCTCATTTTCATCACAAAGGGATGCTGTTATCACTTCAGTCAATTTTAGAATGTTTTCCTTACTTCAAAAGGAAAAATCCCATATTCCTACATAGCCCCCTATTGTTGTCCCTTAGTATTGAAATAATATCTTCTTGTTATTGCTGCAAAATATTACAATATTACTGTTAACTGTCATCCATAAGTTACATTAGTTGTAATTTTCCTGTTTATCACCATATTCTCAACACTTTGTAAATGAACATTATATTATTAACTACAATCTTCATCCACTACTGAAATCACTGTTATTCAGTCCTTAGATTATTCTCTAGCTTCCTTTCAATTGACATTTATGTCCACAGACTAACCCTTTCAGCCACAATAGCATTCATAAATCAGCAGTGTTAGTTATATTCATTATGAGTTACCATCAATTCTATTCATTTCCACATTTTTATAATAAGCCTTATTAAAAATTCTACATACATTAAGCATCATCTCCCACTCTCAAGCCTCGTTCTATCTCCAAGTAATCTATATTCTAGAGTTTATGTCCATGAGTTTACTCACTGCATTTAGTTCATATCAGTGAGACAATACAATATTTTTCCTTTTGTGCCTGGCTTATTTCACTCAACATAATATTCTATAGGTCCATCCATGTCATCACATGCATCCCGATTTCATTTCTTATAGTGTCTCCTTTTTAGTCAGCACATTCCAGAATTCTGTTATCAGGCTGCCTCTAGTTTCACTGGCCAGAACTGGGTCACATACCTTTTCCAAAAACAATGACCAAGCGAAATAAAGTTACCATGATAAGCATTAATTAATCAGAGTTTACTCAAGTCATGTCAGGGAGGAATGAATTGCTCTCTTCCCCTGGTCCCCCACTCCCTCCACCCCCAGTGTGCAAAAAATGTTCTGTCAGCAAGGACCAGAGTAAGCAGTCAACAGAATCTGCTGTGTATTTGCACAGTAATTTATACTAAAAGGGTTGGTTACTGAAGCCTAATGAAAAAGTTAAATTTTATTAATACATCAAGTGATCTATAAACAAGACCTTTAAGCAGCACCTTTAACCAGACAGTCCTTTAGCTTCTTGTTAAGAAAAGGGTCTTTGCAAATATTTCCTTGCCCAAACTTATCAATAGCTGATTGCTGATGATGCTACTGCAAAAAATAATACAACCTTTACTCACAGAATGATGTTATGATGCAAAATATCTTTCACTCAGAATTCTGTTCTCCCTGGAATTTTTAATGCATCATAGAGATCATGATTTCTTAGATTTTAGGTATAGCACTGTAAGTTTATGAAATCAATGAAAGATGAGCTAATAGACTTTAGAAAGAGCTACAATATTTTAGTACATCATTTGACATCTAAGTGAAAAAAAAGAGAAATGGGAAATGCTATCTTCTGGAATAAGTACATCTGGCTATTGCACTAATGCTGCTTTCATTTATCCTCTTCTTTTCTCCCTACCCTACCTGCCCTACCATTTGCAATAAAATATCCTCAACCCATTAAACACATGTCACAAGAACAAAGCAATTTGCAGGGGGCAGGGGGACTGGCAATTAAATTTCTCTGGTTCTTTATCTCTCCAATTGCAAATATTATTGCTGCCCTTTCCCCTGCATCCCCCAAACAGGGATTCTGTGGAACTGGACTCAATATAATGAAGACATGTTTTAGGAAGGCAAGCTGTTACTGACTTTACTGACTACCTAGTAAATTAAAATAGCCATGAACCACCATTTTCCCCTCTGCTGCTTGATCTTACCCTGAAGGGATGGGCTTGCCACAAAAATACCAGGCCTCACTGAGGTATCAACAACCTATTTCTCAAGAACAATGTCACTGGTGGAACTATACTAAACACAAAAAAGCTTGATGAAGAAGAGCTTCTTATAACTTCTATTGCTATCTTTCTTGCAAGAATATGCCTCTGAAAGATTATGCCTCTGCCCTTAAGTTACCACTTTTGTAGTTTTAGAAACTTTTGCTCCATGTGTATGACTACAGGATCATGTACAATCCTAAAATGCTGATGCCTTGAGCCATTGTCCACTGAAGACCCCAGATTACATTGCACCAATTCCATTAAAATGTCACATGGCAATTTGTCTCTGTCTTCTACTCCTGTGTCTAAATTTCCTCTGCTTATAAGGACTCTAGTCATATTGGATAAAGACCCACTGTATTAGTCAGGGTCCTCTAGAGAAACAGAATCAACAGGCGATATCTGCCAGTAGTGGGACTATATCAATAAATTCAGCCTGATCCAACTTTATATTCCTTCCACCATTATCCCAAGCACTTAGTATCCATTCCCACACATATTCCCCCAATTTTTGTCTATATAAGTTGGAAAACTCATGCAGTTCTTTCAGAGTATAATGTATTTCCTCATGGGTCACACTTTGTATTTCATCTTTGGAGGGTTCTTGTGATTTTAGTCTAGTAATAGGTCTCAAAGACAAGAGGGGTGGTGGGGGTTGGTAAGGAGGATTAGAAATGTCTTGAAAGCTACTGACCTCAGGGAATTCCTTTGCATTTTCTTCTGGTGATACAGGATTAATCTCTTCAGGCAGGGTTTGGAAGGCAGATTCCTCAGGGCAAACTGGAGGCTGGACAGTGCATGCTGGAGTTTGGCTGGTACCTGACTCAGAGCTGGGAGGAAGTCCAGACTCCCTCGGGCAGGCCGGAGGCTGGGTGATACCAGATTGACAAGGTGTCCATCACAGGGCAGGTCTCCACAGGGCAGGCCATCACAGGTTTATCTGGTAAAGTCTCAGCAGAATTTAGGGTCCCAATTTCCCCACCAATATTATCATGAATCCATATGTCTCCATCCCAATCCTCTGGGTTCCATTCCTTTCCAAGCAATGCCTTTGCTTTAACTGATGAAACCCTGCAGGGTTGAGATTTTAGTTTTCTTTGTAACTCTGCTACTCCATACAATGAGAGTCTGTGTTTGGTTCTCAGATATCTCAAGTTTGTGGCTCCAGGAGACAAGATTTTCTTTCAGAGCACACATAGAAACTTTCACATCATTCATGTGGCATTTAAGTTTTAAATTTGAAGCCTGTAGCTCATCTCTTTCTTTTGTAACTGTATCCAGAGTATCTAGGAGGAACCAGCCAACAATATTATTACTTTTGACTCCACAAAACTCTGTTAAGGTGTTGAAAACACTCTCACCCAGATCCTTGCTTCTTATAAGCATGGAAGTAGGGAAATCCAGTTATGATATTTTACATATCTCTATTGCCAACTCATGCCATGGACTGTTAGTGACCTCTTCATTATTGGAAAGGGAGTCATTAGTACCCTTGAGTCCAATTAGAGTAGAGCGCCACCTCAGACATCCCATGTTCCTCAAGAACCACTCCCGGTACCAAGCTGTATTAGTCAGGGTTCTCTAGGGAAATAGAATCAACAGGAGATATCTGTCAATAGTATGAGATTTTATAAAGTCTCTCATGTGACCATGGGGATGCACAAGTCCAGGTTCTTCAGGCAGGCTGCAAACCAGGGGCTCCAATGAAAGTCCAATGAAGGTCCTAGATGAGTTTCCGGGAGATGTTTGCTGTCCAAAGACAAGCTGGGAAATTCTCCCTGAATGCTGAAATCACTTCCCCTTTTAAGACATTCAACTGTTTCGATAAAGCGTCACTCATTGCTGATGGCAATCTCCCTGATTGATGTAGATGTAATCAGCTATCTATGCAGTAAACTCACTGGTGACTAAAGTCCATAAATGTCCTTGTATTACAATTAGCCCAGGGCTTGCTTGACCAAACACCTGGGCACAATTACCTGGCAGAGTTGACACATTAGCCTAGCCATCACTCCCAACCTGATTCGGTTTGGCCTCATCTTATTTAATACAGTCATTGAAGATCCTCTTTACAGATGAGTTCACATTCACAGGACTGGGGCTTGGAACTTGAAAATGTCTTTGTGGGGTTCATGATCCAGTCCATAAGAGGAGCCTTCCCTTTCCTTTTGTATTAGGTCCAATTCCTCTAGTATATGCTCACCTATCACCATGTACTTTTACTATGCACTTATCATAGGGCCACTTTTACATTTTTCATGTACATTGAAATATTCATTCTTCAATTAATGTCTGTCTGCCTCAGTAGTATGTACCTAGTAGTGTCTGGTACAGAAAAGGCACTTAATAAATATTAAAAATAAATAAATAAGTGAGCTTATGGTGTTATTCTTGAAGTTAGTCATGGTGTTTTAGCTTAGCCACAATATATTCAGAATATCCAAGAATTATCTCCATGAAATGTTGGTTATAAATTATGGGATTGATTTTGACACTGAAAGATGATACTGGAGCAAAGACCAGGTAATGTCTGTTAGGTAGGAGTATTAGTCAGGGTTCTCTAGGGAAACAGAATCAACAGGAGATATCTGTTAACAGTATGAGATTTTATAAAATTCTCTCATGTGACCATGGGTATGCACAAGTCCAGATTCCACAGGCAGGCTGCAAATGGGAGGCTCCAATGAAAGTCCAATGAAGGTCCTTGATGAGTTTCTGGGAGAAATTGACTGTCCAAAGGTGAGCTAGGAAATTCTCTCTGAATGCTGAAATCACTCTCCACCCCCTTTTTTAAAAACAATTTATTGAAGTATATCATTCATACATGAACATACATAAACAATAAGTGTTAAGTAAACATTGTGAACTTACAAGACAAACATGCATAACATCATACAGGCTCCCACCACAAACACCCTGCATTGTTGTGAAACATTTATTAAGAAATTATGAAAGATCATCGTCAAAGTATTACTACTAATCATAGTCCATATCATAATCCTCTATACTTTTTTTTAAAGCATTTATTTATTCATATATTTACTTTTATCCATTTTTACCCCCTTTCCTGTTTTTGCTGTTTTTGTGTCCATTCGTTGGGCAACTCTCTGTGTCCATTTACTGCCCTCTCTTCTCATCGTTCTCCTCCTGTCTTCACTGGGATTCAATCCTTGGAACCTCTGATGTGGGAGAGAGGCATCCTACTGCCTGCGCCACCTTAGTTACTGTTTTTTTGATGAGTCTCGTCTTGGCTCTCCCTTGTGTCACTCTCCTGTTATGTCATCATCTTGCTGCATAGCTTGCGAGGCCTGATGGTGCACCTGCTCGCGGGGTCTGGTGGCACACCCACTTGTGGGGCCTGGCGGCACAGGCACCCATGGACCCTGGGGGGCTCACCCACTCACAGGGCCTGGCAGTGCACCTGCACACAGGGCCTGGTGGCCCATGCGCCTTCTATATTTTCCTATTTTTAATTTTTACGGGCAGGTCACAGGAATCAAACCCAGGTCCCTCCATATGGGAGACAGAAGCCCAACCATTTGAGTCACATCCGTCCCCCTGCTATATTTCTTAAGGTTGACCAAAGATACCTGGAGTTATTGTCATTTCCCATACAGGATGGTCATATAATAAATCAGGCTTAGTTTCCAGCATTCTGAAAACCAGACCTAGGGAGGAAAACTAGGTCTGGGGACACATGCATGGTTTCTAATATAGCGAATGTTTAGCCTAGCCTGATTATCACAAAATCAGGATAGCAAAAATATTTGCATTCACTTCCCATTTTAAGGCATTCAACTGATTGGATAAAACATCACTCATTGCAGATGGCAATCTCCCTGTTTGATCATCGATATAATCAGTCATCTATGCAGTAAACTCACTGATGACTAAAGCCCATAAATGTCCTTGTATTACAATTAGCCCAGTGCTTGCTTGACCAAATAACTGGACACAATTACCTGGCCGATTTGACACATTAGCCTAACCATCACAGTAGGTATTTAGGATAATCTTCAAAACACTTCTTTACCATGGAGATTAACCCAGAATTCGAGACTAATAATTCAGAGTGATTGGATAAGATTATTCCCGAAAGATGTGGACTCTGCATGGTTTTGGGGGCCTGCAGGTTCACCCTGTTGCAATTTGCATTTCTTGTTGTCATGCAATTCCCTGAGACTCTCTTTCATTTTTTCCATTCTCTTCTCTTTTTGTTCTCCTGTCTTTTCCAGTTCAGATGTTCTGTCTTCAAAATCACTAATTCTGTCTTTGAGCAATTCAAATCTACTCTTATGTGCCTCAAATGTATTTTTAATCTCATCCATCATGTCTTTCATTCCCATAAGGTCTGTTACTTTTCTTTGCAGGCTTTCAAATTGTTCTTTATGCTCTCCCAGTGTCTTCTTAATATCCTCAATTTCTTTAGTCATATTTTCTTTCAATTCTTTGATGTGATTTAGGAAAGTTGTGTGATTATCACTGATTAATTGTATTAAATCCTGTATCTTTTCAGGATATTTGGTTTGTTCTTTTGGCTGGGCTATCTCTTCCTGTTTCCTAGTATGGCTTGTAATTTTTTGCTGATTTCTAAGCATCTGAATATGTTGGTGAATTTACTTTGATGGTGTATTAGTCAGCCAAAGGGGTGCTAATGTGAAATACCAAAAATGGGTTGGTCTTTATAAAGGGTATTTATTTGGGGTAGAAGTCCACAGATACCAGGCCATAAAGCGTTATGTTTCTTCTCTCACCACAGTCCATTGCTATGTGTTAGAGCAAGACAGCTGCCGACATTTGCCAGGGTTCAGACTTCTTGGGTTCCTCTCTTCTCGGGGCTGCATTTCTCTCTGGGCTTAGCTCCTGTTTCCTCCACAAGGTCAGCTGTAGATGATCAGGTGAACGGCTTACTTCTCTTCTCCTATGGCCTTCTCTCCAACATCAAAACTGCTTCTCAAAAACTGCTTCAACTCTGTTCTTGCCTTGCCTTTTATATTCAATTCCCCACCCACCAAAGAGGTGGGGCTCAATGCCCTACTGACGTGGCCCAGTCAATGCCCTAATCATAACTTAATCATGCCCAGATTAACAGATCAGTTTACAAGCATGATCCAATTATATTTTTGGAATTCATAATTACATCAAACTGCCCAACTGCAACAGATGGTTAATTTCTTTCTCTTGACTATTTTTTCTTTGATATTTGGTTCTTTGATATTTGATATCTTCTTTGATATTTGGTTCAACTTATTCTCAGTCTTTAAAATTGCCCAGCTTAAGTTTTCAAAATCAGGCCAGGGACTCACTATTGGGATGAAGATTTTCTCCCAGGGATTGGATACAGAGAGCATGAACAGTTTTTGTCCATGCCATTTCCAGACCAGCCAGCAGATGGTACTCATTAGCACACCTTTCCATGGAGGTCTTTCAGTCTTGGTTTTCCTGTGTTCCTGTCTTGAATCTCCATATAAGAGATTCAAAGCATGCTCTGCTGGCTGAACTCACTAAAGAAAAGCACCCTGACTTCCCTTCCCTTTTCCCTTGAAACTGCTGACAGGGAGGAAGATGTCTGCTTCCCTCTCAGTCAGCTGCAGTGAACCAGGTGTTTTACCCCAGCTTAATATCTTGGGGGTGGGGGAGGGGAGCCCTTCCCAGCCACCACGGGGGCTTGGTAACAAACATTTGTCATTTCAGTGTCTTCATTTCTCTGTTCCTCACCCTCCTGGGAGTTGTGTAGCACTGTCCTGGTCTGCTGACCCCAAAGCAGGTCAGACAACTATTGGCTCTTTCACCATTGTTTTTTTGAGAGCATTGAGCTCTTCCTGTTAGTCCATCCCATCTTCCCACAATCCTTCCACCCTGTGGCAATTTGACATTGAACAGCCTAAGTGAAGCTTTTTCTTAACTGACATGGCTAAAGCAAACATTAAAGAGAAAGAGAAATTTTCTGCAGAAAGACATTAGTAGACATTGATTATTTCTAAACTGCTTGGCATTGAGTTCAATGTTTTCTGTGGAACCAGTGAGATTCTTTATATTATGTCTTTTTGGAGGCCTGAAGTCCAAACCTTTGCTGACATTTGTGTAGCTTATATATACATATATTTTTTAAGATTTATTTTTTTAAATTTATTTTCCCCACTCCCTCATTGTTTGCACTTGCTGTGTCCATTTGTCTCCTTGTTTTTCTAGGAGGCACTGGGAATCAAACCCAGGACCTCCCGTGTGGTAGGCAGGAGCCCAATTGCTTGAGCCACATCTGCTTCCCTGTGTAGTTTATATTAAAAGAACCCACTCTCTTGTAAGAAAACAACCAGTCCCCTATGGATAAAGATGCCATCTGCCACAGTGACCAGCCAAGGTGAAAATCCCATGTGGCCTAAGGTTTAGCATCCCTTGCCCAAGCTGCAGCAGTTAAAAGCCAACTCTGTGACTGCTGCAAAACCAGCTGCATTGCCCCTTACAGGTTGCAGACTACGAAGGTAAGAAACCCCCATAGCTTTACTTAGTAAGAACCTCCAAAGCTTAAAAACCTCCCTGGCTGTGCAAGATGCTCCATCTTCATGTGTTATGTTGCTCTCCAATATTTTACTCCTAGTTTGTTTTTAAAAGTTCAATAATGAGAAAAATTCTCCTGTCTGAGTTCTGAAGTAATAATAAACTAATATAAAGGAGTTGGCAGGTGAAGATACAAATTTAAGCTTTAAAAAGTCTGATGAAGTTTAGACAAGAAGACAAGGCTTCTATCTACTTGCAAGTGGTCTTCCTAGCCCTGAGGCCCAGGATTCAGTTTGCCAACCCAATGGTGGGGCAGCCAGATCACACATACATTACTGATGTAATCAGGATGCACACAAGTTTGGTGTTGGCCCTGGTGTTTTTCCAAAGGGCCCAATGGCTAAAAGCCTGCTTTCACAGCATTCCTCACATCCTAAAACTTGTGGGTGATTAGAGATCATGTAATGTCATAGGTGACTATCATGGCTAATCAGCATAACAGTGACAGTGTTTTAGTCTGCTTGGCTGCCAAAATGTAATATACCATAAATGGGTTGGCTTTTACAATGGGGATTTATTAGATTATAAGCTTACAGATTCAAGGCTGAGAAAAATGTCCAGATCAGTGAATCATCAGGCAATGCTTTCTCCCCGAAGACCAGCTGTTGGCAATCCTGGATTCCTCTCTCATAAGGCAATGCACATAGTGGTGTCTGCTGGTCTCTCCCTTCTTCTCTGGGATTTGTTGCTTTCAGCTTCTGGCTTCCTCTGGCTTTCTTTCTGCTCTTGTGGTTTTCTCTCTCTGTCTCTCTCTCTGCATTCATCCTGTTTATAAAGGACTCTAGTAAGAGGAGTAAGATCCACCCTGGGGCACACCCTACCAAAGTATCCTAATCAAAAGGTCTCACTTGCAATAGGTTCACACCCACAGGAATGGATTTGAATCAAGGACATGATTTTTCTGTGGTCCATAAAAGCCTCAACTACCATAGACAGTAATACTAACAAGAGAAGTGAACAAGTAATGTCATTTGGATTTTTCTTAATTTCCCAACTGCTATGACAAATAACACACAATGAGTTTGCTTAACAACAGGACTTATTGACTCAGGGTTTCAGAGGCTAGAAAGCTTGCTTCTTCCGGGGGTCAGTAGCCTTCTGGCTAGCTCACAATCTTTAGGTGCCTTGGCTTCCTGTCACATGGCAATGCCCTCTCCTTTCTCTTCTGGATTCCTGCTGATTTCCACTCCTCCCTGTGGCTTTCTTTTCATAAAGTCTCCAATAACAGGATTAAGACACAGCCAAAATATTGACTTTAACTCCTGGCCCTTTAGCATTTGGAAAAAGTATATATTCAGTGCACCTTTACCATGTAAAATTTATGGAAATAGGAGGAAAGGAGTACACGGATTCTCCGAAAAAGAAGATGAGAGGAAGGGGTTGGGCTATGCATGTTCAGCTTCTCTTTCTAGACTCAGCAATCAGACGAAGTCTGTAGCAATTGTCTTTGCCACTTAATAAACCACCTGAAAACCTAGTGGTTTAAAACAATAGCCATTTTTATTTGTTCACAATACTTTGGGTCAGCAACTTGCACTGTAATTGGTTGGGAGGTCTTTCTGCTGGTCTTGGCTGGGTGACACATGGAACTGCAGCATCTGCAAGCTCGACTAGGACTGATGGTCTAAGGTGGACTCTCTTGCAGGTCTGGTGGTTGGTTTAGAATGTTGGCTGGCACTTTCCTTCATGTACCTTAAGAACTCTAGCCTGGGCTTCTTCATGTAGTGAAGCATGTGAAAGGGCAAAGTAGAAGCTGCAAGACCACTCCAGACTGAGGTCCAGAAGTTACAGCACATTACCTCCAGTGCATCCTATTAGTCAAAACAAGTCACAAGCCTGGCCCAGAATGAAAGACTGAAGAAACTCCAGCTCTTGATGGAAGGAGCACAGTCACATGGTAAGCGGGCAGTGGAGGGAGGAGTTATTGCAACAACCTTTGTCAACAAGCTTCCACAAAGTCCATCTTCTTCTCCTGGGACAGATGAGTAAAGGGGCAATGAGAGGACAGGAATGTAACAGTAATGGGGCTCTCTCCACATGGAAGAAAATGTCAGACATGAGGGGAAAGAATTGATTCTTCCCATTCACTTCACAAACAAGTTAATAGAGGATTCCTGTTAAACAAATAAAACCCCATTCTTTCCATGACACTCCAAGATAAGAAGAAAAACAACCTTTTTCATTAATAGCAATTATAGACATTTGCAGAAAATAATAATAATTCTAATTACATTCTTCTCTACTTATAACTATATCTTTTAATCTTTGAAAAAATAATCAATAAATGTATTGTGTAATGATCCTAGATTTTTAGATGATTATTTTGTTGTTAAACTTCAGCATAATTAAAGAAAGTTTAAACACATTTTTCTCTTGATGCCAAGAGAAAGTCAAAGATTATACTGGGAAGAGACCTGGGATTTTCATATTACAAAGTTTATTGCTAAATATTGGCATGATTAAGGAAAGTTTCAAACTCAGTTTTTCTCTTGGTGGTTTTAAAAATTGGATTGGTTCTTCTTCTCTTTTTAGATTGTTTAAATTATGGCATCATACCTAGGGAGGGGGGATGGATATTTTTCACCATGATTCATTTTGCTTCTGTGGCCACAGTGCCAACCAGATTTTTATTAATAAAACCCATCATAACCCCATGGCTTGGGGTTCTGATGAGTAAAAGGGAAAACGACAACTTTCTTCATTGCTTGTGACTAATGAGACAGGGGAATCAAGGCGAGTGAAGGAGGCAACCCCAATGTGCCACAGGGTGTGAAGGTACATCACAGCATTACAGAATCCAAACACCTCTGCAGTGGAGCTCATATGGATTAAGGACATTTGCCCAACAACTGCTCCAACTCTTCCCTTTGGGCAAGCCCAACATTCACAGAAGCAAAACTGGACCCCACAGTTGGAACAATGATGCCTTGAGTGGCCAGACCTTAGTTTCATGGACTCCTCAGTGCCCAGACTTTGCTGTGGGGTGATCTAGTCACAGGAGGAAAGGGTGGTGTCTTCTCCCTCTGTCTATTTTTACCTTCTCACTCTGAATCAAGACTGCAGGGAATTGGGAAATGGGAAAGCCAGCCATGTCACATACTTCTCTGCCTTCCTCTGCAGGGCTTTTCTAGTGCTGAGCTCCAGTGGGCTATCAGGGAAAAAGAGGAGGAAAGGAGTCCAAAGGGAGCTTTTCGTATTTTGAGGACTGTTTATATGCAGAAAACCCCCAGGAAGACTATTCCCACCTAGACCTACTATTTTCATCTTCCTTTTCACTTACTGATGTGCAATGGGTTTCCTTCCTTCCTCCTTCCTTCCCTTCCTCCTTCTCTCTCTCTCTTCTTCATTCCCTTTCTCCCTCTCTCCTTTTTTTCTTAGTTCACCAGAGCTTCTATGACAAATACCACACAATGGATTGGCTTAAATAACAAAAATTTATTGTCTCATGGTTTTAAGGCTAGAAGTCCAAAATCAAGATGTTAGCAAAGTTTCCTTCAGGAGCCAGTAGCATTCTGGTGACGGCAAATCCTCTATCACATGGCAATCTCTCTCTCCTTCTGGTTCCCACTGACTTCTGGCTTCTTCTGATTTCTGTCTTTTTCTGATTAACTGCAGCTGAATTTCTTCTCTTTTTAAGGCTTCCAGTCATATGGATTACGGCCCACCTTGATTCAACCTTGCTTCATCTGCACAGGATCTTCAAAGATCCTATTTACAAATGAGTTCAGACCTTAACTAATAACATCTTCAAAGGTCCTACTGACCAATGGGATTACACTCACAGGACCAGGGGTTAGAACTTGAACATGTTTGTTTGTTTGTTTGTTTTGTGAAAAACATGATTCAATCCCCAATCCTTTATTTCTCTCTTTCTTTCTTTTTAAATTTCTCATTTACTGTTCACTGCAAAACTTGGTAAGACAGACCATGATTGAATGTGGAAGACATTCATACAGCTCAGGGACATTCACAAAAGTCATTTTAACCATGGAAACCTTTGGAGATGTAATTCAACATATCTTTTTAAGGGCATAAAGAATTCTGAATTGAGCATGACTTTTATTCTGAGTATGCCAATGTGCATGCATACACATGCACATAAATAAAATTAAAGCAAATATTTTCTGAGTCCTAGAGAATCATTGCATGACTGGGTCCTCAGAAATACCAGTAGTTTGATATATTGCACTTTCTATCTTAAAACATATCTGCTATTCAGTCTGTCCTATTTATTTATAATATGACCTCAGTCAATGGGAGATATTAATAACTGATTGTGACTTATTAAATACTCCCCTTCTGTGCTGAAATTTATATAGCACACCTGTATCTCAATAGTACCAGCAAGAAAAATGGCTCCAAATGAGAAGCTGAAGGAAAATTGAGAATTCCAAATGTCATGGAGAAGACTTCCAATTGACTAGACCCTCTTTACATATGAACAGATGCTCAGAGGAGATGAAAAATTTGGCCAGGCTGGTAAGTTAAGCAATAAGATTATAAAGATGGAATAATTGATTATCTAAAATACGTGATACAAAAGTAATGAAATGCTATTATTTTAATTTCAGTAGATTGAATTTAAAAAATGATAAAATATGTATGTGTATATAAATACCTGTGCCTAAAATGGAAATACATTGCTTGATGTCTCTACAGAAAAAAAAGAAAGATTATCAAGTAGTGGTTTCATGAGTTTTCATGTTCACTTTGTAGAGCCATTTTCTAATATCTTAGAAAGGTACAGTAGAAATTCACCATAATCCTTATCTTCCTATGTTGGGCAAAGCATTCTGGCATGACTATTTCTAATGTCTGCCCCTCTTAGTACAGGCTAAGGTGCTATGAGGTACCCATGCAAACCATTCTTTAATAATAGTGTAATGATAATAATAATAATACATCTCATTTTTCCTCTGAAGGTTTTCTCTTCTTATCCACCTTTATAGATGAGGAATCTGAGGCAAAGAAAGGCCAGCTATCTTGATCAAAATCAAACTGGCATGAGGTAGAGGCAGGATTCAGATGCATAAATCTGTCTCTAGAGCCTGCACTTTTACCTACAACATACTTCTGTATTTTTACCTCGAACACAAATCAGTTGTGGAGATAATTCTATTTAAGTCATGTTTCCAGTTAACGAATTTTAATGCAAGTATATTGAAATAATCCATGTTGAGAGATAGATTAAGGTCTTTATTAAAAAGAAATCAATTCTGTAATTGCTTTGAATATGTCACTCCCTTGCTTCAAAATCTCCAGTGGCTCTTTATTGCCTTGTGACTAGGTGGGTAATCGAAAAAGTCAATTAAACTGAAGAATCATAAGAAATGCGATATATGTACCTTAGATATTTTATATTTGATACAAAACATGTGCAACTGCTGACCAATCTTGGGATGTGGAGTCAAGAATTCATCTTTGAGCAGGGGTGTCTTCTGGTGGAATTTAGAGGTACCTTTCATAAGCAAACCACCCTCAGGCTGCATCATCTCAGGATCTGGAGTTTCAGTTTCTTTAAAGTGGAATAAGACCTTAAAGATATATGCAAAACAATCTGAGCCCAGGATTCTTCTAGGGTTTTAAGTATTTTCTCCAATCTTTATGATTTCCTCACCAACATCTAATTTAACATCAATTATTTTAGCTACTCCTTTTTATCAGTCCTTCTCAAAGCATACAGTTTTCATAGAAACGATTTCCCCATCCCCTGCTCCCAAACAAACTTATATTTCATCAGTTTTTATAGAATTTAATTAAATTTTGTAATTCCAGTTACAAATACAGAAGGCATAAACAGGCTTAGAAACAAAGTTATGGATTCTCTATAAGCCCTGAGCTCAGGTGGTGGGAGCAGAAGTGCCAGGACCTGTGAAGAGAGGCTAACTAGTTTCCCAAGTTCAGGTACAAGAAGCATCAGTGAACATGTTCTACAGGATGAATGAAAAGCATCCATTATCTAAGCAGCTGATTTATTGGACATTATTAAGAGAGTTCCTGCTGTTCAAATTCCTCACCTAGTCCTCCAATTATGACCCAAACGTGCCTTCCCATCACCCATCTCCTACCATTCCCCTGCACATGTTTTAAGGACCACCAGTGAAGACCTTATTCATTCCTCCCCTGCCCAAAGTAATCCCACTCCCTTGTGTCCTAAGGTACCTTGTACAAACCCCACTGTGTCTCGACTTAACCCTGCCACAAAATGGGTATAACAACAAACCCCTAGACACCAGGCAAAGCACTTATTGGAAAGAAAGTTCTTAGAAAGAAAGTTCTTGGGAAAAAGATCTCCAATGGCTTGCTTGCCTTGCTAGGCTAGTTCTACATCTTGTATCTTCCAAAAGAAACACACAAAAACATTTGAAACATCAAGAGTAGATGAAAGAATAGAGTTATCCACCTGGTAACTGTGCACTTGCTCTCTTTTCCTTTCTGCATGAAGAATATTGGTAAGAAACCACATCTTAACTTAAAAATTTTAGGCTGTATTTTTATAACATCATCAAACTGCCATACTTCCTGAGTTCTGAGAGATTTATTATAGGAGTTGGCTCATGCAGCTGTAAGGATTGGCATGTCTGAATTCCAAAAGACAGGCTGCAAGTTGAGAACTCTGATGAAGTTTTGATGAATTCACCAGGAAAACCTCACTGGCTGCAGTAGAGATAGAAATTCTTCTTTCTTACTGCTAAAATCATCAGTTCTCCTTTTAAGGTCTTCAACTGATTGGATGAGAGTTCTGTCATTGCTGAAGGCAATGTTGATTGTAGATATAATCAACCATAAATGCAATCAATTGACTAATGATTTAAATCCATGAAATAAACTATCATTAACAAGCAGGCCAGTGCTTGCTTGACCAAACAACTGGATACTATAACTTAACCAAGCTAATACAAGAATTTAATCATCACAATCTACCCCTTGTCAACTTGGTAATCCATACTTAATCTCTAAAGAAAAACAATAGCAGTCATAGTTTTGCCTAACATAATTCAACTGTCCTGCAAACAACCAGAAACATACTAACCCTTTACCCAGAAGAGAATGCAAGTCCCTCAGTAATATTCATTCTTAAACTTGATATCCTTTAACATGTTATACTATGACAAAAGGTTATATAATTTATGTTATATAATAAGTAGATAACATAGGGAAGAAAAATATATTTGCTATATATATATATACCAACATATTCATGACAAAACAAGGAAGGAATACTCATAACCATTACAGTCCTTGTTACTGCAACTGATCATGTGGTCATAGCTCATATTTATAACTACTTTCTTCCACTACCCATTCCATAGCCCCTTTACCCTCAGCAAGCACCTCAGCTTATCTTGGTTCTTTGCCTGGTGGGGTGACCCAAACCTTCATTTATGAAGGATTTGGGCCATTGATAGTTCTGCCTGGATTGGGTTGTTGAGTTTTCCATTGACTTTAATCACAGGAAGTGGTAGTACTAAAAGACACTCTAAGGGATCTCCTGTTATTCCAAACAAACTCTTCTTTTTCACCTCAATTGTGTAGGATTATTCCCCTTAATAATCGGGAACAATAACTCCTGCCAGGGGTGCGGATGTGGCTTAAGCTGTTGAGTGCTTTCTTCCCACATAGGAGGTCCCAGGTTCGGTTCCCGGTGCCTCCTAAAAACAAAACAAAAGAAAAAAACCAACAAGCAAACAAACAAAAAAACCAACTCAAGGGAGCCTATGTGGCTTGGTGGTTGAGCAGTGGCTTCCCACATGTGAGGTCCTGGTTCAATCCTTGGCCCCAGTACCTCAAATAAATAAATAAATGAAAATAATGCCAGACAGAACAGTAATTCCCTCCTTTGCCTGTTGATTTAGAGGTATGAAGAGCCCAAACCGGCCAGGTGACAGTCTTAACTTCCAAGTCAATGGAATCATTATGTCTTCTGGTAGAAGCACTCCTCCTTTTGGAACTAAGATCTGTAGACCAGCAGAGCTTAAAATCAAGGGGACAGGAAGCAAAAATTTTCTAGTGGGTCACAAGGGATAATAGTGAATGATGCCTTTCCCATTTCCACCCCTTGATTCCTGGACCAATGAATCCTAGCTATGGGAGAAACAGCACCACAGAGTGGATGCCGATTTATATATACAGCCTCCAGGAGAATATTGCCCCAGCTCCGCAAGGTATTGCATCCAGTTGGTACCATGATTAAATCTTATAAAGGCCATTCCACCTTTATATCAACCCAGCTAGTTCAAGATGATAGGGAACAAGGTAAGACCAGTGAATTCCATGAGCATGTGCCCATTCCCACACTTTATTTGCCCTGAAGTGGGTTCCCTGATCAGAAGCAATGCTGTGAGGAATGCCGTGGCAGTGAATAAGGCATTCTGTAAGTCCGCGATGGTAATTTTGGCAGAAACACTGTGTGCAAGGAAGACAAATCTGTATCGAGAGTATGTGTCTATTTCAGTAAGAACAAAATGGTGCCCTTTTCATAATGGAAGTGTAATCAACCATTCAACAGGCAGCAGACTGATAACCTTGGGAAATGATGCTATATCAGGGAGTGAATGTTGGTCTCTGCTGCTGGCAGATTGGGTACACAGCAGTGGCTGTTGCCAGGTCAGCCTTGATGAGTGGGAGTCCATGTTCCTGAGCCCAAACATAATCTCCATCCCTATGACCCATGGTCACTTTGTTCATGAGCCCATTGGGAAATGACGAGAGGCTGGGGAAGAGGCTGACTGGCATCCATGGAATGGGTCACCTTATCCACTTGATTATTAAAATCCTCCTCTGGTGAAATCTCACATGGGACACAAATATCTTCATGTTTTCCACCCATTCAGAAAGTTCTATTCACATGCCTCTTCCCCAGACCTCTTTGTCACCAATTTTCCAATGATGTTCCTTCCAAGTCCCTGACTATCCAGCCAAATCATTGGTAGCAGCCCATGAATCACTATAAAAATGCACCTCCAGCTATTTTCCTTCTGTTTTAGTTAGCTGAGGGCTGCCAAGGCAATATACCAGAAATGGGTTGGCTTTTACAAAGGGGATTTAATAAGTTATAAGCTTACATTTCCAAAGCTAAGAAAAATGTCCAATTCAAGGCATCAGGTTAAGCTCTCGCCCTAAAGACATGGCTGCCAGTGATCCTGGACTCCTGTCACATGGCAGGGCACAATGATAGTATCTGCTGTCTCTCCCTTCTCTTTTGTGTCTTGTTGCTTTCAGCTCCTGGCTTCCTTGAGTTTTCTCTCTGCCCCTGTGTCTTTCTCTCTCATCAGTTCCATTGATTTCAGCTTCTGCCTTCTGGGAAGTTCTTTCTCAGCTTTGAGGGTTTCTTTCTCCATATTCATCCTGTTTGTAAAGGACTCCAGTAAGAGGATTAAGATCTACCCAAGGCTATACCTTACTGAAGTAATCTAATCAAATGGCCCTGAACTGAATCTAATCTAAAGGTCCCACCTACAATAAGTTCACATCCACAGGAATGAATTGATTTAAGAACATAATTTTCTGGGGTCCACAAAAGCCTCAAACTACCACACTTTCTAAGCAAAATGAACAACCACGTGCACTGCTTGAATTTCTGCTCATTGGGTGGGTTTCCCTTCACCGATGCCCTTCAATATGTTCCTTTCTGTATATGGTGCAGAACTGTCTGTAAGCCAGGCCCAAGTTTTCTATTCCTCAGTCAATTGATCATAGGGATCTCCCCAAGAGGACATAGCTGCAGACTGGGAAAGAGAACTAATGTGACAGGAGTGGAGGCCATGGACATTTGAATTGAACCAAATTACTTGTGCCTTCAGGGTCTGCCCAAGACTGAGCTAGTATATACCACTTTCATTTTATGAGAGAGTGCTTCTGTACACAGCCATCTTTATGGCTTGGTGGATCAGAAAACACTCAGTTCATTGTAGGCAACTCAGGTCTCATAGCAACTTGGTGGCCTATGGTTAAGCATTCGATCTCTACTAAAGGCCAGTAGCAGGCCAAAAGCTGTTTCTCAAAAGGAGAATAGTAATCTGCAGAGGATGGCAGGGCTTTGCTCCAAAGTCCTAAGTGTCTGTGCTGTGATTCTTCTATAGGGGCCTGCCAAAGGCTGCAAACAGCACCTCTATTTGTCATGGAAACTTCTGGGACTTGCCAAGCTCCACTCTTGCTATAAAAATTTGTATTAGCTAGGGCTTTCCAGAGAAACAGAACTGACAAGATACATAGACATAGACACAGACACAGACACAGACACAGGCACAGGCACAGGCACAGGTATAGGCATAGGCATAGTCATAGGCATAAGCATAGACATAGACATAGACACTTACATATATACATACACATACACATACGCATACATGTTATAGGAATTAGCTCTCACAACCATGGGGATTGGCATGAATTCCATAGGACAGGCCACAATTTAGGAACGGTGATAAAGGTTTTGATGAATTCCCCAGGAGAATCTGGCTGGCTGAAATAAAGATACAAATACTTCTTTCTGTCTGCTGAAATCAGCAGTTCTCCTTTTAAGGCCTTTGACTGCTTGAATGAGACTTCTGCCATTAATGAAGGCAGTCTATTTGTAGACTGTATATGTGTCAGCCATAGATGCAATCAATGGTCTAATGATTTAAATCAATGAAATACACTCACAAGCTAGTGATTGCAAGACCAAAAATTAGACACAATAACATAGTCAAGCTGACACTTGAATGTAACAATCACACTTCTAAAATATTCCTTTCCAGGCCAGATTATGCCCTGAATTCCAGGTACAAAATTTCCAACTTCCAAGAATGTTTAATAGACACCTCAGACTCAATGCATCGAAACTCATTCTTTTTCCAAATATACTCTGTGCAAGTTTCAAACCTTTGAATCATCTTTGGTTCCTCCGTATCTCCCCATATTAATTCAGACAATTCTTCCCCTACTCAAGAATCTTGATGAATCAACTTTTTTTTCTCTCTACTTCCAGTACTACCATCACTTAATGCATTTTTGGATTATTATAATTTTCTCAGTTCCAGTTTTTCTTTGATCTCAAAGTTTTCTGCATACTACTACTAAATTATTCTTCTTAAATAACTGCTTTCATCATGTCACAGACCACCTCAAAAACATGCATGACTCCCCAATTTCATAGGAGTTTATATAGCTAAAGGCAACTGCCTTAGCTTGATATTCCAAGATTGGAGTTTCTAAAATTGGATTTAATTTGCCCATTTAGTCTTATCTACATCTATTTTTGAGCATTAATATTTATTAAAATAGTCTACTCATCGTTCCTGAAAGCACATGTTGTTTTTAGATCCCTGCATCCACACTCCACCCTCCCCTCCTTTCTTTCTCAAGCAATTCTATGGTTTCCTTCTGAACTATCAGCTCTTACCTCAGTATCAATCCATATGTTTGCCAAAGTTTTAAATCCAATTCTAGGAATACAGCATGTGTCTCAAGCTTGGGTAATGAATGCACTGAATTCTCCTGACCATAAAAATTGTTTTAGGGAATGGATATATGGCACATGTTTGTTCAAGAATAAGAAGTCCCAGTACCAGAAAGAATGTTCCTGAGAAAAGAATTAGGTCAGCCTAGGCTAGGCTGCTGTAAAAAATATCATATTTCAGTGGCTTAGCCTAATGAAGTTTACTTCTTGCTCATGTCCCAGTCTGATGTGGGTTGAGAAGATGCCCTTTGGGGCTCTGTTCCAAGTGGTGACTCAGTGACCTAGAACCGTGTTCACTGCAATCTTAAACAAGTGATGGGCAAATGCAAATGGGGAAGAGAACATGGCCAATCATGGGCGTTTTGTGGCAAGGTTTTATTTATTCTTACTGGGCAGAACGCAGTCATAAGGCTCTAACCTAATTATAAGAAATATAGCCCTTTTGCGAGCCCAGGAAGAAGAAAATGAAACAAAATTTTGTAAATGTATACTATTTGTCTTTGCCACTTGGGAAGTATAGTGAAATGCCATTTAAAGAGTTATAAAAAATATCAAGACGAACCTCTTATTTTCTAAAAAACGTCAGTACAAAAGTTGACCAAAATGTACATTAGACCTAGAAAGAGAAGCAGACATATCCAGAGCCTTAATTCTCAGGTATGTAAAATGCTCTAAGATTGAACTCTGGTCCATTTCCTTATTTTTTCCTTTTGTACACACTGAAAGGAGCAAAGTAGAGAGGTAAAGGGGAAGAATGAGAGAGCTGGGAAAGAGAAGAGGGGGAAATAGAGAGAGAAAGGAGGGGAAGAGAGAGAAGGACAAGGCAGTAGAGGTAAAATCCATGACATTTGTGTTTTGAGGTTTTAGATAATGTATTAAAAATTTACTAAATCAAAGAGCATTTCCTTAATTCTTTACTTCTCGTGAACAGACTGTGGCTTCACACATGAAAGAGGTATGGCTGGCCCTACTTATAGACATAGGCCCACCTTCTGAAATGATTTGAAAGGCTCCAAGATAACTCCCTAATAGAAACATAATCTCTCTTCCTTGGCTCCTCTCATAGCATCATGGCTTCCTCAGTGCCTGCGATTGCCCACCATATTATCACTTTCTTTGGTTTAGGCCCTTGAGAAAAGTAATGTTATCTGGAATGATATTTTTTGAATTATTTTTTTCCCTTTTGCATTCCATTGTATTGACCTCTCCCTATTTTGGCAGAGTCATCTATTTGCCAATAGAAGTTTATCGTTATTCCAGCAGGAATTCAAAGAAACATTCCTATGTGGTTTTTAATAACTGATATGGGATTTAGCTGGAAGACAATAAATGCCAAAGCCAGGCTTTGTTGAGAGAGATGAAATTTCTATATTCATTTAGGTTTTAGATGATAAAATTTCTTCTGTAGGTGGAAAGGATGCCTTCCAACAGGGCATCTAGGTCATGAGACTTACTGCCCTAGGAAGAGGAGAATATTTATTCACTCATTAAATAACTTAATGTCTGCTCTGTGTTGGGCATTGCTCTCAATGTTAGGAATATAGCAAGGGAACAAAAGAGGTGAAATTTTGTTTGTGATTATGTATATTATATTCTGTTAGGTGGCTAATAATTGGGTCCCTGGAGAAAAAGGCCCCACTGTGCAGCATTTGCTAATTTCATGCTCTAAATACACCCACCATGCAACCAAATAATATTACTAAATGTGAAGATGGGAAGATATGTCCACAGTTAACTCTCTTGAGTAGATATGAGCTAGTTACAGTATATCACTGCCTATATATGAAATAAAGCTGTGGGTTTCTGTGTATGAGTGAAAAGGAAAGATAGAACAATATAGAATTCAGGGGAGAGATGAGGGCAGGGTGAGGAAGGAGCACAAGAGATAGTTGTAGTTATTAGTAAAATTTTAGTTTCTGAGTTGAGTGCTTTCATGATGCTCATTATATTATTTAATTAACAAACAAACAACTAAAGTTAAATAAAAGAAGGGAATGATGAAACCAAGGATTCTGATTAATCCAATTTCATGCACTCAAGGCCATAAAAGAAAACTGAGACATGACGCAGAGAATATAAGAAAGCCCCAAACATCTCTTTTCAGCTGGAGGAATGGTGTGAAGAAGACATAATAGCTATGGACTAGGATGAGCACAGGGCAAGTATGCAGGTCCCTGAACCTCCATAAAGGTCTAACTTGGTGGATGCTTTAGGAGCATTCCAGTAGGTATGAGAGAACCCCGGAGCATCAGGGCGTATGACGCACTTTCTCAGGGAAATCCTAGAGAAGCAGTCACTAATGGTCAATGGTGTTTCAGAAGAAAGTGTGGGAAGGGTGAAGACAGATCTCCACTGACTGCATGGAATTCGAAGGACTGGAAGCTCCCATATGCCCCATGAGAGACTGTAGAGGCGCTGAAAGCACTGATAGTCTGGTTGAGCCCAGGGGCAGGGCAAGGAGGCTGTGCTGAAGCAGGATTCTGACACACAGGGAAAATGGTTGGGATCATGGGCTTCAGCACGTGTCCAGCACTATACTCCCCAAAGTCTCAGTAGAAAGAGACAACAGTGAGAACAGAGAGGACAGTGCTGGGAACCACATATCCCCCCAGCCTCCAATCACCCTCCTCTCAAAAGGGCATGTGAGCCACACTTGGTGCCCAACTGCGGAGAAAACGCCAGAGAAAGAGGAAATCTGAGTACTTGAACTCTTTAAAGAGATGAAGCAGTCACCCAAAGGGATTCTGTTTTCTTTTCTTTTTTTTTAATTAGAGAAGTTGTGGTTTACAGAAAAATCATGTAAAAAACATAGCCTTCCATTTTTGGCACTTTGCATTAGTGTGGTACCTTTGTTGCAATTGATGAAAGAATATTAGAATATTAAAATTAACTATAGTTTATAGTTTACATTAGGTATATTTTTCCATATACCACCCTATTAGTAACACCTTGTATTAAGTGTCATACACCTGATCTAATTCATGAAAAAACATTTTTATATTTATGCTATTAACTATAGCCCATCATCTACAATAGCATTTACTGTGTTATACAGTCCTATGTTTCATGATTTAATTTTTATTCTAGTAACATATACGACCTAAAATTTCCCTCTTTTAACCACATTCGCATACATAACTCAGTGGTGTTAATTACACTCACAATAATGTGATACCATCACCACCATCCATTCCCAAAACTTTACAATCAGCCTAAATAGAAATTCTTTATACATTAAGCATCAACTCCCCATTCTCTACCCTAAGTTCATTCCCTGGTAACCTATTATTTTCTAGATTATATCTCTGAGTTTGTGTATTATAATTATTTCATATCAGGGAGATCATACAATATTTGTCCCTTTGTGTCTGGCTTATTTCACTCAGCATAATGTCCTCAAGTTCATCCATGTTGACATATACATCAAGACTTCATTCTTTTTTATGGCTGAATAATATTCCATTGTATGTATATACCACCTTTGCTTATCCATTCATTGATTGATGAACACTTGTGTTGCTTCCATCTTTTGGCAATTGTGAGTAATGCTGCTATGAACATCAGTATGCAAATATCTGTTCCAGTCCCTGCTTTCAATTCTTCTGGGCATATACCAAGCAGCAGAATTGTTGGGTAATGTGGTAGTTCTATACTTAGCTTCCTGAGGAACTGCTAAACTGTCTTCCACAGCAGTTGGACCATTTTGCATTCCCGCCAGCAATGAATGAGTGTTCCTATTACTCTACATCCTCTACAACACTTGTAATTTTCTTTTTTTTTAAAGTTGTAGCCATTCAAGTGGGGGTGAAATGATATCCATTATATTTTTTATTTACATTTTCCTAATAGCTAGGGAATTATGTTGAGCATATTTTCATGTACTTTTTAGCCACTTTGTATATCCTCTTTGAAGAAATGTCTATTCAAGTATTTTCCCATTTTTAAATTGGGTTGTTTCTCTTTTTATTGTTGGGTTGTAGAATTTCTCTATATATTCTGAATATTAAACCATTATCAGATATGAGGTTTCCAAATATTTTCTCCCATTGGGTAGGTTGTCTTTCCACTTTCACGACAAAGTCCTTTGATGCACAAAAGTTTTTAATTATCTATTTTTTCTTTTGCTGCTTGTACTTTGGATGTAAAATCTAAGAAACCATTGCCTAACACAAGTTCCTGAAGATGCTTCCCTACATTTTCTTTGAGGAGTTTTATAGTCCATAGTTCTTATATTTAGGTATTTGATTCATTTTGAGTTGATTTTTGTATATGGTTGTGAGATAGGGTCCACCTTCAATTTTTGTATATGGATGTCCAGTTCTCCCAGCAGCATTTGTTGAAGACACTATTCTTTCCCCATTGCATGGACTTGGCAGCCTTGTCAAAAATCAATTGACCAATAAATAAATAAATGAACAAACAAACAAATGAATGAATGAATAAAAATAAAAAAATAAAAAAATGGACCATAGAGGTAAGGGTCTATTTCTGAAATCTCAATTCAAATCCTTTGGTCAATATATCTATCCTTATGCCAGTACCATGCTGTTTTGACCACTGTAGCTCTGTAATAAACTTTAAAGTCAGAAAGTGTGAGTCCTCCAACTTCGTTCTTTTTCAAGATGTTTTTGAATATTTGGAGCCCCTTATCATTCCAAATAAATTTGATAACTGACATTTCCATTTCTTCAAAGTAGGCTATTGGAATTTTTTATTGGGATTGCATTGAATCTGTAAATTATTTTGGGTAGAATTGACATCTTAACTATATTTCATCTTCCAAATCATGGAATATCCTTCCATTTATTTAGATCTTCTTTGATTTCTTTGAGCAATGTTTTGTAGGTTTCTGTGTACAAGTTCTACAAGTTCTTTACATCCTTGGCTAAATTTATTCTTAGATATTTGATTCTTTTAGTTGCTATTGTAAATAGAATTTTAAAAATCTCATCCTTGTTACTAGTGTATGGAAACATTACTGATATTTATGTGATGATCTTGAACCCTACCACTTCGCTGAATTTGTTTATTACCTAGAGTAGGGTTTTTTGGGTTTTTTTTTGTAGATTTTTTGGGACTTTCTCTATATAGGATCATGCCATCTGCAAATAACGAAAGTTTTACTTCTTCCTTTCCAATTTGGATGACTTTTATTTCTTTTTCTTACCTAATTGCTCTGGCTAGAACTTCCAATACAATGTTGAATAACAGTGGTGATAGTAGGCATCCTTGTCTTATTCAAGGTCTTAGAGGGAAAGCTTTCAGTCTTTTACCATTGAATATGATGATAGTGGTAGGTCTTTCATATATGCTATGCCCTTTACCATGTTGAGGAAGTTTCCTTCTATTCTTATTTTTCTAAGTGTTTTTTTTTTTTTTTAATTAGGAAAGGATGCTGGATCTTGTCAAATGCCTTTTCTGCATTAATTGACATGATCAGGTGTTTTCCCCTTCCTTTTCTTAATGTAGTGTGTTACATTAATTGATTTTCTTATGTTGAACCACCCTTGCATACCTGGTTTAAAACCCACTTGATCATGGTGTGCAATTCTTTTGATGTGCTGTGGGATTCAATTTGCATTTATTTTATTGAGAATTTTTGCACCTATATTCATAAGAGAAATTGGTTTGCAATTTTCTTTTCTCATAGTATCCTTACCTGGGTATTAAGGTGATGTTGACCTCATAGAATGAGTTAGATAGCTTTCCCTCCTCTTAAATTTATTGGAAGAGTTTGAACAGGACTGGTGTTAATTCTTCTTGGAATGATTGGTAGAATTCACCAGTGAAGCCATCTGATCCTGGGATTTTCTTTTTTGGGAGGTGTGGCAGTTTGATATTATTTATGAATTCAAAAAAGAGATATAAGATTGTGTTTGCACACTCATCTGTTCCTCTGGGCATGATACCCTTTAATTGTATTAGATTCAACTGAGGTGACTTTGATTAATTTTTCTAAGATTAAAGTTTTGGTTCAACCATGTCATTAGGGTGTACAGGGTTGAGTTCCTGCCTCTTTGGTGGGCTGTATAAATGGACACTCAATCAAGAACACAAAAGTAGATACACAGTAAAGATACACAGAGGAAGAGAGACAGCTCCGTAGACACAGCAGAGGCCCAGGGTAGAGAGATGAACCATTCGCCTGACAGTTCACAGCTGAAATTGTGAAGAGAACAGAGCAGCTGAGCCTTGAAAGAAACAAGCCCCTGGAAGAGAGATGAGCCCTATGCCAGCCTACAGCTGATATTAGAAAAGCTGGACCCATGGAGCCTTAAGAGGAAGATGAAGGCTGAATCTTTGCAGACATTGCCCACCGTCATGCTTTAACACATGGCAACAGAGTTTGGTAAGGAAGTAGCCTTGAGTTGGACTCTTTAGGGCCTTGTAACTCTAAGATTTTACTCCAAATAAATACACATTATAAAAGCCAACATATTTCTGGTACTTTGCATCAGACCCCTTTGGCTGACTAATACAGAATATGGTACTGGGAGTGCTTTTGCAATTACCAAAATGCTGGAATGGTTTAATAAATGGGTAAGGAGTATTTTTTGGAGGGATTGTGTGATACTTGATGGAAAAGGCTTAGATTCTTTGAAGAGATTGTTGGTAGGAATATGGACACTAAAGAGACTTTTGATAAGGCCTTAGGAGGAAATGATGATACTATTATTGGAAACTGGAGGAAAGGCAATCTGAGTTTTAAAGTTGCAGAGAACTTAGCAAGATTGACTCCTGATATTATATGGAAGGCAGAATTTGAAAATTACAAACTTGGTCATTTAGCCAAGGAGATTTCCATACTAAATATGGAAAATGCAGCCTGGCTTCTCCTTGAAGCTTATAACAAAATGTTAGAAGAAAGAGATAAGCTGATAACTGAATTATTGGTCACAAAGAAACCAGAAACTGATTCTGGAAATTCCAAGCCTCTGGAAATCAAGCCCCAGATGATAGTGCCCTATTTGAGGAATTAACTAAACTTGGAACTTGTAAGTCAGGATTGAAAATGCAGTTATCTCTGAAAGACTTGTGGAAAGTCTGGTGTCTGATGGCTTGGACCCCTGCTTTCTGCATGGTAAACCAACAAGCATTTTGTGAGCGCTGTATGAACAAAACCACTGTCAGCCGGGACTAAAAGGGACATGGAGGGAAGAGGGTAGATGTTCCCAACTGCTGTTCAGGGAGAGTTTTGCCACCCTGGGTACAGAGAGGGTGGAGCACATTCCTCAAGGATTAGACAGGGTAAGGTTGACAGCCCATAGATCTGAGAGGGGTGGGCCTGTCCCCCATGGATTAGGGAAGGCCAGGTTGCCAACTCATTGCTCTGAGAGGGTTGCACCTGCATGCCAGAGATTAGTGAGAATGTTGCCTCCACCTCACTCTACTAAAGGGGTTGATACTCTACTCCAGAGATTGGGTGAAGTGTGGCCATCAACCAATTGTTCTTTGAGGGTGAAGTCTGGAGCTTGGTCACCACCGAGATGCTTGATGAGGGTGGAACCAAGAAAATAGCCATTGGGCAAGCCTGTGCAAAGAGTGGGTCCCAATGAGGCCCCAGAGAGAAGAAATCATTATCTTAAGAATGGCTCTTAGACTTTGAAATCTAATGAAGTGTATCCTGCAGGTTTTTGGAAATGTAAGGGAGCAGTAACTCATGTTTCCCTCCCAATTTCTCCTTATGGTAATGCAAATGTTTATCCTTTGTCTGTCCCTTGGTATATTGGAAGCAGATAAATTGTTTCGTTGGCTTCACAGGTCTACAGCCAGAGGGGACTTTGCCCCAAGACAAACTGTATTTCTTTAAACTGATTGAGATGTGATTTTTTTTTCTTTTCATTTTTTTTATTTTTCAAAAGATGCTTAGATTACAAAAATGTTGCAGAGAATATATAGGGGATTCCAATATGCCCTGCTCCCCACACCTCCCATGTTTTCCCACATTAGCAACATCCCCTATTGGTGTGGTACATTCATTGCAATTGATAAACACATTTTGGGGCATTGCCACTAAGCATGGTGTAACCGTTGGGGAATTTGATGTAATTATGAATTCCAAAAATTGGATCATGCCTGTAATCTGATCTGTTAATCTGGGCATGATTAACTAATCAGAAATTGGTACCAGGAGTGGGGTAGTGCTTTTGTAATTACCAAAATGTTGGAATGGTTTTATAAATGGGTAAGGGGTATTTTTTGGAGGAATTGTGAAATGCTTGATGGAAAAGACCTAGATCACTTTGAAGAGGCTGTTGATAGTAATATGGACGCTAAAGAGACTTTCTATGATGCCTTAGAAGTAAATGATGAAACTACTATTGGAAACTGGAGGAAAG
>JAQZBX010021769.1:0-32039 GCA_029593785.1 Cabassous unicinctus
TAAAGAATTATAAGGACAGAAAAAGGGGGTAATGATAGGGGAAGTGCTGGGACCCTAACCCCCCTCGGCAGAAACCCACAGCTTTTGGAAAATAAACTGTCCTGGGTCCCTTTCTCCCCTCCTCCCCCTTTTCTCCATGGAATCCATGTCAGGAAGATAAGCACTCCCCACCTACCCCTTTGAACTGAAATTTACAACTCTAAACAGATAATGACTCTTTTCCTCCCTAATGGCCCTCTGCTTTTAGGAAGATAAGCTAACCTCATTCCTCTGCTTTTGTAACACTGCCTGCCTGCTTGCTTAGGAATTTGCCCACTTAGTGTTCCTATATAAACTTATGAAAATTGAGAAACAGGGCTCAGAATTTGGAGACTGAATTCTCCTCAGGGCCCACACATAATAAAACTTCATTCATCTGTACCCTCAAGAGTGCCACTTGGGTTTCATTCCATCAGCTACAACAATATTACCAAAATATTTTTCAGCTTCTCATTGAATGAATTCAGTAATTCCAAGAATATTGATAATAGTAATCATAATTTATAGAATCACAGCATTTTGATTTTAATAATCTGTCTTGAGCTACCATTAATTGTTTCCAAATTTAACACCAGGTCAGATAAGGATAAGAACTGGGGATAATAGAAATTGAGAAGAACTGGGGATAATACTCATTTCTGCACATCTTATATAGCAGGCTATACTCATTGAAGTCCCCATTTTAGTATAAATTGGGGTGTATTAAATATTTTAACTGAGGCACAGTCTATGGGCCTCATTTTGTCAAGCAAATTTGTGATGCCATAAGCAATATAATGGGAAGTTATTAGTCATTGGTTCAGAGTATTCATGCTACTATGGAATATTTCAGGTAAATGGGTGCTGTGGCCATTGGTATTTTAAGCAGACAAAAGTTCCAAAGTTAGGATGAAGCTTACCACTTTGTCCTTCATGGAATCTCTGGAAATTCTCTTAAGATTTCATGGGATTCTGTCTTAGATTGCCATGTTGTTATTACTAATACCACACATTAGTTGACTTAACAACAGCAATGTATTAGCACACATATTTCAGGGGCTAGAAATCGAAAACCAAGGCACAAGTAAGAGGATTCTTTCTTCCCAAGACCTCTAGCATTGTGTTGCTGACTTGCTGCAGTCCTTGGGGATCATTGGTTTGTATCTCTGCCTCATTTTACATACAATCTCTCAATTTTCCACAGACTACCAACTTCTCAAATCTCTTATTGAATTCAAATTTCTGCTCTTAATAGAGTCTTCATTCATACATATTGATGCTACCCTCATACTTTATGCCCACAAATAGGATCATAAGAGGACCTATTCTCAAATAAGTTCACACCTTAACTGATAATACACTTCAAATGGTCTTGTTAACAAATGGGTTCATATACACAGGAACACAAATTAAGATTAGGGGGTGCCTTTGATGGGAAACTCAGCTAAATCTTTCAAATTATGGACCCCATGGACATGTTCTTCCCACATGCAAAGTGAATTTACCTTCATACTAATTTTCTAAAAGCCTCAAATCATTTCAATAACTAACAGATCTCAACATAATAATTTAGCAGTGTAATCCATCCTAGAGAAAATTTCTCTTCATCTGTTGATCTGTGAAAGCTAGAAAAACTAATTATTCATTTCTAAAATATAATGGTGAGACAAGCAAAGGATAGATACTGTCATTCTAGAAGGCAGAAATTGGAAGTAATACATGGTTACATGACCGAGGTAAGTCTGAAACTCATCAGGGAAATTTCCATTTCATTTCAAAGTCTGTGGATGTATTATCCTCCTGGTCTGCTGGAGTGGAAGCCCACACTTCCCAAGGCTTGGCACAGTGGCCATGCTCTCCCTGAATCCTGGGTCCTGGGTCCATCTCTCTCCAAACAATGAAGTATTGTATTAAGCCTCCCCACATATTGTAAGCACCTGTCTTTTCCCAAGAATATATCTTCAGTCCTTACTTCTGCTCCCACAGTTCTGTCCTTTCCATCTCTGTCTACCTCCATTCAAACTGGCAGTACTTCTACTCTTACAAAATTCTCAAAAACTTGTTGTTTCACCATGTAATTTGAGGGGGTCTAAGTCATTAGACAAAATTATTTTCCACAGATATTTTTTGGACAAATATATTTTGAATCCTAACTTGCTCTGAAATGGATGACTGGTTATATGAGTCCTATGACTATTCTCCTTAAAATAGGGAAGTTTAGCTAAATCCTAAAATGGAGCCTTATTCTCTTAGAAATCACCTTGGGGGAGCAAATGGGGGCAACGAAAGACTCATTTCTGGCCCTAGTCTAAATTCTCAATTTAGAATTTCCAAACTGTTCTTTTGTGCTTGAGACACTAATCACCATTTTACCTTATTCTTTTCACATTGAACTATAAGATGCAAGGAGAAACTAGGGCGCACATTCCAAGTTTTGCTTGGAAATCTTCTCTGCTAACTATCCATGTGTATCCTTTACAGATTTTGCCTTCCATTGGATATAACAACAGATTTCCACCAAGTTCTCTGCCTCTATAACAAGGATCACTTTTCTTCTAGTTTCAAATATCACATTCAACAATTCCTTCTAAGCCATCTTTGGAATTACCTTTAACATCCATATGTTTACCAACCTTCTGGACATGACCAATAATACATTCAATATGATGGTAGCATTTTCTTCTTTTCTCACTTGTTTCTGTACCCTCTACAGAAATGACTTCAATATCCACATCTCTACCAGCATTCTATACAAAGCAATCTAAGCATTTCCTACCAAGCACTTCCAAATGCTTCCTACTTCCACCCATTTACCAATTTCAGGCCACTTCCATATTTTTAGAAACATGAAACAACAGCACCCCTCTCCCTGGTGCCAAAATTGTCACAGTTTGCCAGACTACTATAACAAATCCCACACCAACATTGGTTAGCTTAACAAGAGGACTTTATTAGATAACAGTTTCAGAGGCTATACATCAAAAATCAAGTTATCAGCGAGACCACAATTTCTTCCTGATGTCTTATCACCCCCTTTCTGGCTTTCTACTCTCTTTTGGGACTCTTGACTTGCATCTCTATCCCCCAGTCACATGGTGTTCTTTCTTTCCTTGTGTCTGCTCTCCCATTTTATGCTGGCTTCCAACTTCTTACTCTTCTTGCTTTGACTGAATTTCCTCTCTTAATAAAGTTCCAGCAATCTCAATCAAGAACTGTCATTATTCATTTTGTCCATGCTTGAATAGTATCTTAGAAGATCCTATTCTCAAATGAGTCCAGGGTGTAAAGGATGATATGTCTTCAAAGGGTCCTAAATAGAAAAGAACCCATACCCATAGGAATCTGGATTAAAATTCAGCAGGTGTCTTTCATGTCTACAATAGGCACTTTTATAAAGTTTATTTTATCTCCTGATTATAACTGTAAATTGGAATGATGTAGTAGAAATCTGTGTCTGTATCCCCACTTCTCCCATCATACCTTGAGGGCAGGAAAGTGCCTTCCACAAATGAATCTCCCCCAGGACCTAGTTCACATGAGAACTCAATGAGATTGTATTGTTTTCAAGAAATCCTTCTCCTTTCCTTTTACCCACAGGGAAGTCTGCCCCATTCGCCCATCAAAAAAGGAGTTTCTGATCTGTATCCTGTTAATCTCTATCATCTGCCCTCTACCATGACTCAGGAGCTTCATATTTCCTGCATCTCATTCAGTAAGATCAGTCATTCGTTCAGTCATTCATTAAGTTTTTCACTCTGAAATAAAATCTTCCAGACTCTGTTAAAGAGACTGTTCAAATATTATGGAAAATGTTGAAAATGGAGATAATTTTTGACAAAATTCCCTCATGATAACTCTGTGAGGCAGTTAGGATATGTATATCTTTTTTGTAGATGAATAACTGATTGAGATAGTGGAAGTAAAGCTTCCCAAGATCTAGAGGACTGATTCCCTGACACCCTGTGATAGAAGGTTTGGTCTGAATCACCACCATCCTTCCTACACTTTGTAGAGGGATGTTGGAAACCCTCATTGAGAAAAAAACTGACATCATTTCTGTGAAGGTCTCAGCAATGATCCCTTTAACTGAGGGGTCATTCCAGGTGACCTGTTCCCTGTTGTCATGGAGTTGCTGTATTCCTGGAAAGACTTTACACTGACCTAGGGGGCATTCATCTCCAACTTCCCCCAATGCACAAGGAGTGGAGCAGAGAGCTACCTTGGTTTGACCACATCCAGGGCTGTTATGGAACAAGATGACAACATGATGTCAGTACTTTTGAAATCCCCTATTCCTTGCTTCCCTCTACTTAATTTTTGTTTATTTTGCTCTCCTTCCCTTTTCTGGCTTCTTTAGGTAGAACATGATTTTTATTGTTGTTGTTGTTATATTCCGCTTTGCTTCCTCTGCTCATTTTTAAACCAGTTTTATTGAGATATTTTTACATATGATACAATCCATCCAAATTGTTAAAACAATAGTTTTTAGTGTATTCACTGAGTTATGTTTTCATCACCACAATCAATTTTAGAACAATTTCTTTACTCCAAAAATAAAAACCCAATATCCCTCAGCAGTTATAGCAGAATCCCTCTATCCTTCCTCATCTCTACATAACCACTAATATAGTTCTGTCTTTATAGATTTATTTATATATTTCATTTGATATAAATGCAATCAATATATCTAGCACATTGTGTCTGTTTCTTTTCACTTAGCATAATGTTTTTTAAAAATTATAATTAGTTTTTTTTTTTAATTAGAGAAGTTCTGGATTTTCAGATAAGTCATACAAAAAGTACAATGTTTCCATATAGCCCTTATTGTTGACAATTTGCACCAGTGTTGTACCTTTGTTATGACTGAGGAAATAATTTTAAAATGGTACTATTAATTATAGTCTCTATTTTACATTGGGTATATTTTTTCCAATATACCAACCTATTATTAACACTTTGTATTAGTGTCATACATTTGTCATAACTCATGAAAGAACATTCTCATACTTTTACTATTAATTCCACACCCATAATAGGGTTCACTGTGCTATATTGTCCCATATTTTATCATCTAACTTTAATTCCCATAACATGTATGGCCCAAAATTTCCCTTTCAACAATATTCATATACATAATTCAGTGCTATTAGAGGTAGAACATGCTTTGATTAATTACATGACTTTTCATTATTAATAATAATTTATTCATGATGAAATAAATGTATTATTAAATAATAATTTTATTAATAATTTATTATTTAATAATTCAATTATTCATTAATAATTCAGGTATAATATCTACATCTACTGCCTACTTTAGTTACCCCTAAACAAAACAATCTCAGTGTAATATCATTATCATTTTTTCGCCACAATTTGATCACTTCAGATCATTTTTTATATGTTGTTATAGACATCTGGGGAGTTTGAAATGGTAATCTGCTCTGAATATAATTTATATTTCTCTCAGGTCTACAAATGCTCAGTATTTCTTCATGAGATTAGTAGGCATTCATATATATTCCTTCATTAAAGTGCATTGAATAATTTTACATTATTTTAAAACTTAGTTTTACATATTTTTTAATTATGGGAGAGTTGCACTTTATTTTTGATAGAAAATCTATAACAATAATATGAGTCAAAATTACTTTTTCCTGATTTGTGACCTGGATTTAAATTCACTTAAAGCTGATTATTTATATATTTTTGACTGTAGTTATTTTTAAATTTTATTGAAATCCTTCTGTTCTGGAAACCTATGAACTAAATAGTTGAGTCCTCTTATCTTTGGATCAAATCACAGTGGCAGGACAGGGACACCATTGCCCAAGAGACAACATCATCCAAGAGGGAGGACCAGGAGTTTTGTCACAGACACTGAGCTACAGGGATTATGACCTACTATGAAGCTCATTGTTCTGGGGCCCCTGTTCCTTGACCAGCACCTGCTTCTGCTCCTGGGAGGGGTGCCCTGCTCAGGGCTCTACCTGACTCTGGCCATGGGGTTGAGGATCTACTGAGAATAGGGACTCATTATGTGAGTCTGTGTGTGGACATATGCTGTATGCCCAGTGTCCTTCCCCACATCCAGGTAGAGTCAGTGATGGCTGCGCTGACTGTGCATGGATCAGCCATGTGTTCCTGATCCCTGGTGGGCAGACCTGGCTCCTCTCTTGGGCCATCTGCATGGCTCCCAGGAAATGCAGGGAAAGGGAAACCCAGCATGCATAGTTCCGAAATCTCACATAGCTCAGGTTTGCTCTGGTTCTCTTCTCCAAAGGAAGACACATTCACAGACCTGGGTTCAGCATGGGGAGAGAACTCATGTGTGGAAAAAGGGAGAAGGACACTTTGGGGTCCATTGCTCAAAAGTCAGACACAGTATGTGTATGTGTGTGTGGTTATGTGTGTGTATGTGTGGAGATATGCATGTGTATGTGTGAGTGTGCACTTGTTTGTGCCCATGCCTGACTTTATGCTTGTTAGTATGTGCTGGTGTACTATAGGAATAGTAAGCATGTGTGTGTATGTGTGTAAATGGTGTTTATGTGTGTGCATGTGAATGTGTGGTATATGCATATATGTGCATGTGTGTATATGTGTGTATGATTATGTGTGTTGTAGTTATGCCTGTGCAGGTGTTGTCTGATGTGACCTTCAACTCAAGGATCCCAGAGAAGATGAGACTTCCTGAGAGTCCCTGAGAATCTCTGGATACACCATGCCTGTGACTGTGTCCAATAATCTGGCAGGCTCCTTGAAATGGGGCCCTCAGAGTTCCATAGTTTTGTGTTTGATCTCACTGAAGAGTAGGCTGGGTTGCTAAGGATAATTCACTATGTCAGTCGATGATATCACCAGAATGTGATATCTCTAAAGAGCAGTCTGAAGCCCAGGACATAGGCAGAAAAGCTGTGAGAGAAATGTCCTGTGAGCACAACAGGAACCTCCCTGCAGGGTGGTGACTGGGCTGCAGGAGGCACTCAGGACCCACTGAACACAGCGCCCGGCCCTAAGGCAGGTGCAGGGGCAGTCATAGAGCTGCTCCCTGTCAGGTTCTGGGTTTTCCTTTTTGAAAACACAGTCTAAAATAGGAATTTAATTATGACTGTTGATATGTCTAATAATATTTTATTCCTTTGGGAGCATTTGTCTAACTGAAAAGGTCAATGGGAAGCACGTGTAAGAGGGGGGTTTCTAAGTCTTATAGATACTTTAATAGTGAAGAGCTGGAGGACAGGGGTGGTTTATTCATTTAGCTGGTCCTAATTTTGTGAAACACTCTAATCACCTGATAATTGCTGCATTTCTCTTTACAGCTCATGTTTCATTTTTCACAATGTCTTTTATAATGACCCTCCATTAACCTCAAACATCTGGACTCAACTTTCTGTAAGCTCACCTTCCATTCTTAGTTCCAGCTCTCTACATTTTTGTAGTGAAAATAAAAATCAGCCAGCAAATGTACCTTCCTTGTCTCCTCAACATGAACCCCACCAACATCTTGTCTTTTCTTTATGATCATAGTAATTACTTCCTCGCAATGTCTTCATCACTGGTAACCTTTAAAGGCATCTCACTTAAATATTTACCTTGTTTCTCTTTCTATTGCAGATTAGTCATTTCAATTGGCTCTTCACAATAGCATTTTAAAAATCTAGTGCTGATGTCCAGCCACAGCATAGGTTAATAATCTCTGTAAGTGCCAGAAGCTATTTTTTCCTTTATATTTTCTCTTTGCTGGGGTGAGCAGTGCCTAGGAACTCATCCTCACCCACAGAAGCATATGTGAAACTGTTAGATTTTCTTCTCTGTTAACAAGAATTTTTAACAGTCTCCCTCCAAGCCCATCATCCCCCAAGGCCCAGGACACTTAATTCTGCATCTGTGCCACCCTATGTGAACATCAGGTGAGTAAAGGTCACACTGGCCCTGAATGCTGGATGCCATCTAGTCCCCTGCCCTTTCCCACAGCATATCAGCCCACACTTCCAGCTCTCAAACAGAATTTCCTGATCTGTCCTGTTAATCTTTATCATCCTAATTCTGTTGGTTTTCTTATTACCTGCATTCTGGCATGGAGGTGCTTTTGTTTTTTGTTTTTTTGTAATTCATTTGACTAGTATTGAATAGCAGGTTGCAGTATGTTGCATTCAAATATGTTCTCCTGAAATGATAAGGTAAAAAGGGATTTTTACAAATGACAGGATCTAAATTAATCAATGTATAGATGGGGTCAGTGAGGCAGAAGGGATTGACCCACCCCAGTCACACAGGTAAGACAAGAGCTAGGATCACTTTAGCAGTTGTGAGGGACAGAGGTGTTGACTCACATAGTCTCCTACATTCTCTCTCCCAGGGTGGTAATAATAGTAATCACAATAATAGTAACCATAAATTCTATGGATTCCTTCTCTAAAATTCACAAATGAGGTTTCTGCTGTAACCCTCAATTAGATTTGTATCTTGTCAGACTAAAGCCCATGGGGGTGAGGTCACATCCTCAGGGTCACAAGGCAGGAGGGGATGGAGCTGTGCTGGGCTCTCTCTCACTATTAACTTATAGGACCCAGCCGTGATCCCAGGATTCAGTGGCACAGGCCTCAGCAGGGCAGATCCAGGGTCATTTTTCAAGGGATCTGATAATTGTGCAGGGAGTTGCCCTCTAGCCACTGTGATCTTGTCCCTTCTGCAAACTATTCACTGGGGGATATACATGTCCCCTTCCCTAATTGTTAGAAACCATTTTCTTAGAAACTGAAGTTCATTGGCATTGATACATGATGGAGGAATTGGGTTTTTCTGTGACTGATGAATGGGTTCCCAGGGCTGCTGTAACTAGGTATCACAAAGTGGCTGGCTTAACACAATATAAATACATTGCTTTGCAGTTCTGGGGGATATAAATCTGAAGTCTGTATGGGTGAATTCTTCCTGTCTGTTCCAGGCTAGTGGTGCTTTGTCCAAATCCTGGGCTTTCAATTCCTAACCCGGTCATCACCTGGTGTCCTCTTTGAGTCTGCCTCTCTGTGTCCAAATCTTTCTATCTTACAAGGACACCAACCATGTTGGATTGGGATCCAATATAATCCAGTTTTTCCTCATTTTAACTAACAACATCATCAGAAAGCCTATTTCTAAATAAGGTCCCATTCACAGGATGAGGGTTAGGACATGAACATGAGTTTATGGAAGACTGAAGTCAACCCATAGCACTGATCTGACATATTGGTGTGTTGATGACACTTCACTGACTGTCTCTATTTGTAAATCAGAAGAGGGTTTATGTTCCTTAAAGTTTCACCTAAGGAGAGAGCCCTGAGGTGCAGGGTGTCCCTGCAGACTCAGCTAAGTACAGGGAAAAACAGGTTTAGGAACCTGCTAGGGGTGATAAGAATAAACTGCATGAGAGATTGGCTTGTGCAATTACAATTCTACAATAATTATTGAGTATAGGTTTATCAACTTTCCTTCCTAAGAAGAAATGTCCACACACATTGAGTCCAACAAAGTCATTCTTAATTGTGGTATATATTAGATTGGATGGAGTTGCCTGAATTCAGTGTGTTACTCACATTTAGCTGCTGCTTCAGAACTTTAGAATATCCTATAAAAATCCACTAACAGAGGATATAAATGGATCAGAAGATTTATTAAGCAGAATATAGGTCATGTATTTGTGTTGGAAATTTGATAAATATTTATATCCATTAGAGTAGAGGCAAACTGACAATATTTCCAAAGACATCCTTGTTCCTTGGCTGCATCCACCTCCCTAACCAGCTCCTTCAGGAAGTTTTCATGGCCTGGGTAATGAAATCCCCTTACTTAATGAAGTGAGACCCAGAAGTGGACTGTGTTCTCCTAGGGATCAATCTGCATCCTCCTCCCAAAGAAGCCCCAGAGACAGGGAACTCCCCTGGGCCCTTTGACTTTTATATACAAAAGTTCCTCCCTCATGCAAATTGTCACTTTGGTCAATTGAAGAAAGCACAGCACATGTGGACTTAAATTCAGGATCCTCCTCACCAGGAAAATATTGACTGTAGGTCATAGGCCTCATACAAAGGAACATGAAACCCTTGTGGTTCTTCCTCTTTCTCGTGGCAGATCCCAGATATATCTCAGAATTCATGACATATGAATTACCTTCATTACCATGAAGGTAGTGGGGAAGATGCATCTGAGCACAGGACTCACTGTGTTTCCATTGTCCTCAGGTGTCCTGTCCCAGGTGCACCTGCAGGAGTCAGGCCCAGGACTGGCGAAGCCCTCCCAGACCCTGCCCCTCACCTGCTCTGTCTCTGAAGTCTCCATCACAAGTAGTTACTGCTGACTTTGGATCCATCAGCCATCAGGGAAGGGGCTGCAGTGCTTTTCAATAATATGCTCTGGTGGTAACACTAACTACAATCCATCCCTCAAAAGCTGACTCTCCACCTCAAAAGACACATCCAAGAACCAGTTCTCTGTGCAGCTGAGCTCTGTGACTCCTGAGGACACAGCTGTGTATTACTGTGCAAGAAACACACAGTGAGGGGAAGTCAGTGTGAGCCCAGACACAAACTTCCCCAGGCAGGAGGGGGCTGAGCTGCAGGGGGTGCTCATGACCCACCCACAGCAGATTCAGTTTCAAGGAAAATATGCAGAAACTACAGATTCCTGTAATAAGGTTTAACATTCTTGTTTAAAAGCATTGAATCCCTAGGGATTCTCCACTACATCTGTTCTAAGTAATGTTATTTATGTTTCCAAGTTTCAAACTCAGAAAATACATTTGCAATAATATTATATATTATATGATATTTTATACAAATGTATATAAAGGAGTTTTCATTTCATTCTTCTGTATTAGACTGGAAGTAAGAAAAAAACTTTCATTCAGCTAACACACTGATGCTGTGCATTTAATTTTCAGGATTTAATTCTATTTCCTGGCTGTGCCCAGGCAACATACATTAATAATAATAATAATAATAATAATATAATAATAATAGTTGAATTTGCTTGATAGTTTACACAAACTTGGTACAGAAAATTTTATGGTAGAATGATTATATCTGAATTTAAAATTTAAGACCCCACTTTCCAGAGTGTAAGCATATATATCCTTCTTCTTCCAGGCCATTTAATATTATTGATACATGACTATGTAGAGCCCTGTGACCTCAGTGAAAGGGAGCAGAAAGAGGAGAGAGCCTGATACAGTCCCCCTGGGTGCATCAGCCAGGTGCCTCAGCTTGTTTTCTCCATCATGGGCAGGGATGATTGAGGCTGTACATGATCCAAATGCACAGCAGGCTGAGCCTGAGATGTCAGCTCACCTGGTGGAGTTGGAAAAACCACCCACTTCCCCCTAGTGAAAGATGTCTCATGGAATCAGTGTCATTTGTTGTCATGAAACCTGGAACTTCTTCCTGAGCTGTCCCCTGTGAGGAAGATGCTGAACTGTGCTGAGAGAAATGAGGAAAAAGAAAGGTGGGCCATGATGCATCTGAACCCTTGTTTCTTTGCCAATAGGCTTGCTCTGTTTCAGGAGGGCTCAGGCTCATTGGCCTCACTTGTTCCCTGGAGCTGGATCTGACTGAAAGCTGCACCTATGCAGTCCCCTGGGGAGCCCTGTGGCTCTAAGGGTGACCCAGACCTAGGAGGTACCAGCCTTGCAAGATGACTCCTGGTCAAGAATTTAGTAAGACAGCAAGAGACAGAACAGCAGGGGCCTGTGGTCAGTGACCAGCCTCCTCCATTCCTCTACTGAAGGGGCTTGATATCCTTTCCATTGAGTGAGCTCCAGGATTCCCATGATGTTCATCAGGTGGAGGGTTTCCAAGGAGGTGCTGTAGGTCATTCTGGATTGTGTTAGGGGATGTGAAGACATGAATATAAAATATGATGGACATGAGAGTATAATATTATGATCTGTGAGGAGTCATTATAGAATTTTTAAAACACTGAAAGATTCTGCCTTCTCCTCACTCACTTTCAACTGTGACCTTAGTATGCCCTTACATTGCAAAGTGTGAGGATGTGACTTTTGAACACTCTGTGAAATAAAGAACAGTCACACAACTTTTGTTAATATGTGTACTATGTACATCTTTTTTTCCAGCTGAATTCTTTTTTAATTTTCTTTTTATAATTTTTTTTTTATTTTAACAAAATTTTATTGACACATTAATAAAGTATACAATTCATCCAAAGTATACATTCAATGGCATAAAGTATAATCACATAGTTGTGTATTCATCACTGCAAGCCTTATCAGAGCATTTTCACTGTTTCAACAATAATATTAATAAACAAAAAGACAAACAAGAAAATTCTTCACCTCTCAATCTCTCTCTGCTTCCCTTGTTGTACATAACTGCTATTTCTGGCCACCCTTGCACAATTATTTATTTATTTATTAAGCAGTGTTATTGAGATATAGTCACATACCATATGATCTATCTAAAGTGTACAATCAATGGCTTTTAGCACAATCACAATGTTGTGTGTTCATCATCACAAAAATTTTTGAACTATTTCTTTTTTTATATATATTTTTTTATTTTTAAAAGATATTTAGATTACACAAATGTTACACAAAAAATATAGGGATTGCCATATGCCCCACTCCCCATGCCTCCCACACCCTTCCACACAAACAACATCCCTCATCAGTGTGGCACTTTTACCACAATTGATAAACACATCCTGGGGCTTTGCCACTGAGCACGGACCATAGTTCACATTGTAGTCTACACTCTTTCCCACACAGTTCTTCAGGTTATGGGATGATATAAAATGATCTATAGCTGTCATTGCAATGTCATTCAGGATGACTGCCAAGTCCTGAAAAAGCCCCCATACCACAACATTTTTTCCCTCTCCCTGCCCATAAAGCCTCCAGTGGCCACTGCCTCCACATTAATATTGTAATTTCTTCAATTGCTAGAATCATAACATGTCCACAGCTGAATATCAGCAAGTCCACTCCAGTCCATAGTCCATTCCCCAATCCTGAGGACCCTGGGATGGTGATGCCCACCCCACCCCCAACTGAGAGGGGACTTCCATCTCATACAGCCAATGGATGGGACTCTCTTGCCTACAGTTTTAGGCTTTCTTGTTTCCTTGGTGTGGTAGTTGTCAATCTTCACCTCCTTGTTAGTTATCCTGGGTGAGTCCAATGATCTGGAGAGTAGACATTACAACTCTGCTGAGGCTCAGGGCCCAGTTGCTCAGTCAGCACAGGGACAGTCCAAAGATTCCAGTCTCTTGGATATGCACCTACCAACTCCAGCACCAAGCATAGGTTTAAATAGAAGGGACAGATGAGCCATGTGTAGGGAAGTCACAATTGAGTGCAACTCTGTCACTCTCAGACCACAAACTCCAAATAGGACCCACTGGCAAGGCACCAAATTCTGGAGGTATCAGCCCTGACCATAGGACCTGGGTGTCTCCAGAGCCCTCAGGAGGCCCACCACTTGGGGTATTATCCACTTTTAAATTTTTCTTTATTTTTAATTTTTTTAACAAATTAATTTTATTAAGACATATTAATAAAGCATAAATCCATCCATCCAAATTATACAATCAATGGTATTTGTAAAATCATGTAATTGTGTATTCATCACTTGAATTATTTTTAGAGAATTTTCATTCCAGTAATAAGAATAATACAAAAAAACAAAAAAACAAAAACCATCATCTGTCAATCTCTCTATACTTTCCCTGCTGTACATAACTGAAATTCTGTTTCCTTCTCTCTAGTTTATTTTATGCATAGTTTACAAAAATAGTCTTATATATGTAATTTTCTTCATTTTTATTATAGAAGTTGTCAGCTTACAAAACAGTCATGCATAATGTGCTGAATTCCCATATATCACCCCTCTACCAACACCTTACATTGTTGTGGAGCATTTACAGATTATGAAGGAACATGATCAGAATGTTACCACTAACTATGGTCCATAGCTTTATACATTCCTTGTAATGTGTTCTTCCTCCTTATGGTTTTCACTGACAGTTGTCTTAATTGATCTCTGGTCCTCTGTACATTATTCAGGTAAACAATAGAATGCAGCCACACCACAATTGGTTCTCACTACACAAAGGTGGCTGTGGAGGGTATAAACATATCTAGGCTTGTCACACTCTGTTATGGAGCTGGTTCAGAGAGGAATTTCAATCTAGTGGTATAGATATGGGCTCACATTCACCAGATATGCATTCACAGACATGTCACTCAACCCCTCTTTTATGCCTAGAGCATGCTGTGTCTGCAAATGGCTAATCTGAGATTGGAGGACATGGCCATGTATTACTGAGTCAGTGAAAGTGAAGAAAGATAGTGTGGGCCCAGACTCAAATCTTCCCTGCAAAGTGGCCTCCAGGGGGTACTCAGGACCCCAGAGCTCCAAGATCATGTGCAGAAAAGGCAGAGGATGCTGACCTTTGTCATCTAGAGTTTCCTTTAAGGGTCTTTGTTTCCTTTTCTCTCCTAGTGATCAATTATTCTGGCCAGTAATCAGTGTCACTGTGAACACATGGAGAGTCCAGTAGCTGAGGGCATAGCAAGCAGTTTTGGTGCCCACAGGCTCTGTAGAAACCCACAGGAGCCTGGCAAGGGCTGCAGGTGCTGAAAAGCTGCAACAGACATACTGATCACAACTGCAGCTCAGTCATCCATGGCCAGGATGCCTGCCAAGGACAGTTCCAGCTGCCACCTATGTCCAACAACCTGAATGTTCAAGACCAAAGAAAATAAATTAAGTGGGATCCACATTAGAGGGAAGAATGTAGGATCCCAGGCTGGCAGATCTCTGCAAAATCAGCAGAACTGGCTGCAGGGGGCTCTCAGGAATACCAAACTCAGGAGCCAAGACCAGGGAATGTGCAGGGGAAAGTCAGGAACATGCAGCCTAGGGCCAAGACATGGGACACATGAGGGGAAGCTTGCGACCACCAAGCCAAGAAATGGGTACAAGGAGAGCTCATTATCATTGAGTCCAGGGATGTGAACCAGGGTCAGATAGAGGGAAAAGTCTGGATCACTGAGACCAGGGGCCATGACCAGGAACAGGTGCAGGGGATCTCAGTACTATCAAATCCAGAGGACAGGACTGGGGCAAGTGTGGGGAGAGCTGAAGACCATGGAGCCTTGATTCCAGAACCAAGGCAGGTGCAGGTGGCACTTAATAACATGAAATCCAGAAAGTAGGACTAAGATCAGTGCAAAGGGAGATCAGGACCATTAAGGCCAAGGCCAGGTGCAAGAGAAACCCAGTACCATGGAGCCAAGGAGTCAGGAAAGGGATAGGTAAAAGCCAGAAGCACTCACCCCAGGGACCAGGTGCAGGTGAAGGGGAGCTCAGGAAAACCAAGACCAGGGGCCACAACCAGAGTAAGTGGTGGGGGCAACAGGAGTGTGTAGCCTAGGAGACTGGACCAGGAGCATGTGCAGGGGGAGTAGAAGGGAGTTACCTGTCAGCATCTGGATTTTCTTCTTAGGAATTCTCTATTCATCTTATTAGAAGGATCAGGTAAACCTCGTCTTGACTCTGCTATGTGGCTTAAGACAGAGGTTCAGTGGAATTTCATTAATGCATTCAAATTTGAGTAATTTCATTGATAAATAAAAGCTATTATGTTATGTGAAAAAATATACACAGAATTTAATTCACATGAATTAATATAGCCAACTACCAACTTCACAGTCAATGCACCAAACAGGGAGATGTGGAAATATATCACCCCTGAAAAATGCACTTTGACTTTCAGCACAGTGTCCTCATGGTTACAAAATTCAAATCCACATGTGAATTTCATTTTCATGCCCACATTTCCCCTCACAGTACCTCCATCCATGAACTTCCTGAATGTCTCATGCACCAGGTCCTGACCTGAGAACATGCCTTATGATGTTCTTAATCCACAAATCCTGTCATAATCATTGGTGACTATAGTATCTCAGTGAAGTTGTTTCACTTCACTTTACTGCCTCACCACTTGGAATCAGGCTAGAGATAAAGTGTTTTCCACATTTATTATTTAATATTTAACTAAAATTGTTGATTAGCCAAGTTGCAATAGGCTGATTTCATGTTCTGTTAAAGTTCTGATAAGGTAGAAGGAAATACACAGGGCTGAGTGGAACAAAGTAGTCAGTGCTCAGGTGAGGAGCCTGATGGTGAGTGGGGCTGACCTGTCCCAGTAGCACAGGTGTGACAAGTGAGGGGTAGGCCCAGGGCAAGTGGTGGCTGGGCAGTCATGGTGGTCAGAGGAGAGGGCACACACACAGGTCTTTTCTGGCTCCCAGAGGGGATTATATCACTAATATGAGTAATGGAAATATATAACAGCTCTGACAACTTACTTAAATTTCACACATGAAGTTACAAGTGAGGAATGACATCAATGAATTGGAGAAAGTGGTGCCAAACATCCCTTTCCTCCACTGATAACTCAAAAATCAACCATAATCTGTTAAAATCAACATTGTCAGGGAATATATATATATTATATATAATATACATATTATATATTCTATATATATGAAGTAGATATGTACATAAAGAGACACATCCAAATACATACATACATACATATATATATATATATATATATATATATACACATATACATATAAAATGCCTGGGGGTAGGGGCACACTAAACATATTTCCACAGCCATTCTTGATCCTTTGTTCCATCTGACTCCCCTTTCAACAGATTACCTGCCTGGAAGTACAGCAACCTGGGTTTAGTGAGGGGCACCCTAGGGATAGGACTGTATTCTCCAAGGGCTCAGCCAGCCTCCCTTCCCATTGTGCCCCTAAGACAAGAACCTCCCTCATCCCCTTTCATTTTACATACAAAGTTGCCTCCCAGATGCATATCACCACATGGGTGAACAGAGAAAACCAGTGCAAACATTTACTTAAATTCAGGTTCCTCCTCAGACTGGAAAATATTTACTGGGATTCACAGACCAAATCCACAAGAATATGAAAGTCTTGTGGTTCTTCCTCTTTCTGGTGGCAGCTCCCAGATGTGAGTGTCCTGAGTGCGGGAGCTGAGCTGCGGGAGGCGTTCATGGCCCACTCATAGCAGAGACTCAGTTTCAAGTATGATTTGTGGAAACTGCAGATTCCTGTAATAATATAGGGTTTCCCCCTCATGCTTAAAAGCATTGAAACCCTAGGGATTCTCCACTACATCAATTCTAAACAATGCCATTATGTTTTCAAGTTTCAAACACAGAAAATGTATTTACAATGCTATTATATATTATATGATATTTTATTCATACACATATAAAGTCATTTTCTTCATTTTGTTCTAATTTAGTCTGGAAGTATAAAAAAACTTTCATTCAACTAACACTGTGACACTATGCAATTAATTCTCAGAATCTAGTTGTCTGCCTTGGCTGTGCCCAGGCAAAATATAATAATAATAATGCTAATAATAATATTGAATTTGCATTATTGTTTAGTCAACATTGGGGCAAATTATTTTATGGTAGAATGATTTTATCTGAATTGAAAATTTAAGGCACCACTTTATCTAGAGTGAGTACACACACACACACACACACACACACACACACACACACACACACACACATATCCTTCCTCTCCCAGGTTTTTCAGTATTATTGATTCCCTAGCTTAGCTTGCCACCATCATGTTGAGCCACAAGGCATCACTGAAAAAGAGCAAAAAGAGGAAACAAACTGGCATGGCTCTTAGTGCATCATCCAGGTGCCTCATCTTTTTTTCCTCCACAATGGACAGGGCTTTTTAAGGCTGTACATGATCCAAATTCATGACAGGCTGTCCCTGAGAGGTCCACTCTCCTGATGGACTTGAGAAACCACCCACTTCTCACTGGTGACAGATGCCTCATAGAGTCAGAGCCTGGCTATATGACAGGAACCCTGGAAATTCTTCCTGAGATATTACCTCTAGGCAAGGTGCTAAACTGTCCTCAGAAAGTTTTTAAAACAGGAAATGTGGGACATGGAGTGACTGAACCTTGTTTCTTTGTTGATAGGCTGACCTCTGCCTCAGGAGGAGCTCAGGCTCTCTTGACTCATTTGTGAACTCTGGGGCAGTCTCTGAACTGTCTCTTCCTTAAGTTTGTAAACACCCAATGATATGGCAGAGATTCCCTTGAGTGCCTGGAGCTATCAAATCAACCAACATAAAACAAAAAAACAAATAAAATAAATTCCCCAGTTTTTGCAAATTGTTTCTGTATTTCATGAATTAGTTTTGAAATTTAAAATTTTTTCTTTTTCTTTTTTAACTTTATTTTTAGAGAACTTTTAAGTTTACATTTACAGAGAAATTAAACCAAAAGTGTAGGGAATTCCCATATAACCCCCACTTACCCACATGCATAGTTACTCCTACTATTGGCCTTTTAAATTTATATGGGACATTTGTTACAGTTGATGAACCAATATTGAAGTATTGCTACTAACCAAAGTCTATAGTTTACATTGTGCTTTACACTTTGTGATGTACAGATCCATAAGACTTGACAAATGAGTAATGTCAGGGCCCATCATTGCAGTTATTGTACAGAAGAATCTCACCACAAAATGCACCAGAGACAAAAGGACAAATATTGCATCATCTCACTGATCTGAACTAAAGATAGTGAACAGACTTATGGGGGTAGAGTCTGGACAATAGTATGCTAGAAAACAAGAGTTATGAAATTTTAAAAAAGAAAAAGAGTAGTGCATGTCCATTGTAGACAGTTTAGAATGTAGAGAAAAGCAAAAAGAAGTTAAATATTACTTATATTTTCACCATCTCAAGACAATTAAGTTTAACATTTTTAAAATACTTTAAAGTTACACATACATATTTTTGTATGGGTTCATATTGCATATATATATATTAGCAGATTTATTGAGATATTATTTATATGCCATATAATCCAACCATGTGAATTGTACAAGCCATTTTTTTAGTATATTAACAGGGTTGAACAATCATCTCAATCTAATTTTAGAATATTTTTGGCACCCTCCCAAAAGAAGCCCTATAGCTAGTGGGAGTCACTCCATACTCTCCCCCTCCCCCAGACCTAGGTAACCACTATTCTACTTTCTTTCTCTATAGATTTCCTATTCTGGACATTTCATATACATGGAATGACATATTATGTAGTCCTTGTGACTGCTGCCTTCTACTTGCCATCATGTTTTCAAGGTTGAGCCATATTGGAGCATATATCAGTATTCCAATCTTTTTTATTGCTGAATTGCATTGTATGGATTTACCACATTTTATTTATTCATGCATCAGTTGATAGACATTTAGTTTGTATGTACATTTTGGCTATTATGAATAATGTTTGCTATGAACATTCATATAAAAGGGTTTGTGTCCATATAAGTGTTTATTTGTCTTGGATATATACCTAGGAGTGGAATTGCCATGTCATTATTATTATTTTTTTTATCGTTCATAAAAATCAAGATTTTTCACAGTACATACCAATATTTGTAAAATGATATATAAATATATATGCATATATGTGTATTTTCTTACATAAATGTTATTTTATATATATGTATTTTTTAAAGGTGCTTAGATTACCTAATTATTACTCAGAAATTACAAGGATTCCCATGTTCCCCACCTCCCACTCCTCCCACAACATCCCACACCAACAAGAGACACAGATTGGCAGAATGGATAAAGAAACATGATCCATCTATATGCTGTCTACAAGAAACCCATCTTCGACCCAGGGATTCAAGGAGGCTGAAAGTAAAAGGCTGGAAAACAATTTTACAAGCTAACAATAGTCATTATTTTTTATAAGCTACTATTTTCAATTTAAAATCTCATGACTATTTTTCAATCTTCTTAAATATTATTCTAAAATTTCATTGAGCAAACTAAATGTGTTTTATGATAGCATATGTTTATAAGGTATATTGTTATTCCATTACCCATTGATGACTCTTTCCAAAAGTTTGGTCATTATAAACAACTTCATAATAAATGTTCTCAAAACTGAATATCTGTGTACTTCCAAAAAGATTTTTAATAGCTTCTTAGATGTGGAATTGCTTATCATATTTTTCAAGTTTGTCCCAAAGAACTGTTGTTGTATTTGATGTGACCAATATTTTAAACGCAAATGAAAGGACTAATTTTCCTCCTCCCCTTCAACACTAAGTATATTGACTTTTAACATTTGTCAATCTCATTGATGGAAATAGTATTTCATTGTTGTTTTCATTTGCATTTTTCAGCTACTAATTTTTGAACATTTTCCTCTTTGTTCTTGTATTTCTTTTTTTTACATTTCTGTTTTAATGATCATGTCCTTTGAAAATTTTACTACTTTTTCATGTCTTTTAAAGTAGAGAATGTGCTGCTATTTAGGTGAAAAAATCTATTTCCTCTCTTTCAACTTCAAAATCAGTTCATTCAATTCATGTGACCAGGTAAGCCTGGATGCCCCTAACTGGAACTGACATCATCCAGCCAGATCTGAAGCTGGGTCAGAGGAAGGTGAATAATTAAAGTATTAATCATTAATTTTAAATTTCATGGCATTAAACTAACTTTTATGAAATACAGATTACCAGAAAACTAGAATGGTTGTATAAGTCAGGAGCTCTCCAAATTCTCTCCAAATCAAGTAAGGAATTCTACCTCAGAGAATAAGCCTTACCTTTCTCATGGCGAGACCCAGCTCAGGACATCACTAGCACGTCAGATAGGGTGAGGAATTTCCTCCTATTTATTTGGACATATATGATAGGCAGAGAAGTCAGTTAGGCCACCCTAGAGTCAGAGCACCCCCTACAGGCCATAAGTAGCATGACAGGAAAAATGGAAGGCCTCACACTTGACAGACCTCCCTTCCTTGAGTCCATGCCCCTGGAAAAACCTACATTCTCTCCCTTCCCCAACACTCACATCCTCACAACCCCTTTCTGCTTTGGGAATATCAGGCACAGTCATAATGCCCTTTACTCCAGACTGTGTTTGTCACAACAGCAGCTCAGGAATCCTGGGTTAACTCTCTCAACACCTGGATTCTTAACCTGCTGGGCTCACTGCAGCTCTTTCTCTGACTCCATTCTTCACTCCTACCCCTTCCTAAATTCCCTCCATTGTGCCTTTTGAAATCTTCAGTTAGTAAACTGAAAATCCCTTAGACTGTCAAGCCCATCGCTGAACATCCTCTTTACCTTCATATCCTACCTGAAACCTGATTCCTGCCTGGGACATGTCCCTGAAAAGTTCACAAATGGTAGCTTTTCCTCTCTGATATTCTTCATATGACCTGGGTGTTTGCCTAATAGCTGATTACTGTCAGTTTCAGACAATTCTCACTATTGCACCTCTCCCTCTTCAACATTCATCCTCATATTATAGCATTATTCCACACATAACACTGTCTTTTCATGGTATCTACTGACCTTGGAATTACTGCCATTCTTCTGAATTCATTCTACAGCTGCTCTATGACTTGCTCCCATAAGATTTCTCATGAATCATGATGATTTCAATATGCACATACTTGTCTCTGAGCCTCTTGAAACCATTTCTCCTCCAGCACCCTGTCCTCCTCATGACCTCACAGAGCACCATGGGGGACCTCACACTTTCACCTTCCAAGAGCATCTTGCTCCACAGCCCCAAGATCTAGTACTCAGCTCTCTGGCCTCCTCCTCCTTTCTCTCAAGTTTGCTCTCTCTACATTTTCCTTCCAAAATCCACTGAACCACACCTGGAACTCCACTTTCTTTTTCATTCCCACATTCTCTGCTTCTTATACACATTAGTGACATGAAAAGTTTCTTTTAAAGTTTACTTTTCAGAGAAGAAGAAATAGTGTTTTTGTTCAAGAGTAACATGATAGTCTATGTAGCAAATCTCTGTGGATCAACAGAAAAAAATTCCTGGGATGAACAAACAATATAGGAAGAATGTAGGGGAAAATGTTCATATACAAAAGGCAATTGCTTCCCTATATGCCAACATTGAACTGTTGGAGTTTCAAAATAACAAAAAATACAATTACACTTAGCAAAAATGCAATACTTTGATATAAGTCTAGTGAAATCTGTGCAGGACCTATATGCAGGAACCTGCAAAAAAATGAAGTAAGAAAATAAAGATCTGAATAAATTAGAAATACCATGTGTACATGGATTCAAAGGCTCAAAGCTATGAAAATGTCAATTCTTTCCAATGTGATCTATTGATGAAGAAATTGCCGCAGCCCTACTCCTCCCCTTTTCCCTGGAATCCACAACTTTAGGAAGATAAGCACTCTTCTTTCCCTTTTCCCTGGAATCCACAACTTTAAGAAGATAATGACTCCTCTCCTCCCTAAGGCCCTCTGCTTTAGGAAGATAAGCTAAACTCACACCTCTGCTTTTGTAAACCCTGCCTGCCCACTTGCTTAGGAATCTACCCACTTGCTTAGGAATTTGCCTGCATAAAGTCTCTATATAAACTCATGAAAGTCAAAACTCAGGGCTCAGAATTTGGGGACTGGATACCCCTCTGAGCCCACACATAATATACTTTGTTCCCCTGCCTCTCTGAGTGCCTCTTGGGTTTCTTGCCATCAGAATTTCATCTGCTGCAACATTATAAATTCATTGTAATTGCAAGCAAAATCCTAGCAAGCTATTTTGCAGATATCAACAAACTTAAAATGTATATCAAAAGACAATAGTTATAGAATAAGAACACAATACTTAAAATATAGGGTAAAGTTGGTTGGCTCATATCTCAATTTCAAAACTTAATATAAAGCTACAGGAATGAAGGCAACCTGATATTTGTGATAAAATAGGCACAGAGATCAATGTAACTGAATAAAAAGCCCAGATATTGACCAATACAAATATTGTCAACTCATCTTTGGCAAAGCAGCAAAAGCAACTTAATAGATATAACATAGTCTCTTTAACAAACATTGTTGCAATTAAATGCAAAAAAATAAACCCAGATGCCTATTTTTCACAGATATTAATTCAAAATGATTCATAGACTTAAATGTAACATGCAAAAGTATAAAACATCTACAAGAAAACATAGGAGAAAGTCTACGGGCCCTGGATCTTGGTTCCTCAGGACACTGGAGTAGCCACAAGACCACATTCCCCAACAGAGTCAACTCATTTACATAAGGACAATGGGCAGCTTCTGGATCTGAGAAGCTGGTTAATGTTGCCATCAACTCAGATCCTGGAGGCTAAATTCACAGACAGGGATCTCGTCTGGAGCTACCTGCCACAGGTCCTCCTTGGAAAAGCAGGGTGGGGAGGGTCTGAGGAGCACCAGAGGCCAGTTCTCCTGCTCATATGGACAAGCTTCTCCATCCATTCAGCCTGGGGCTGAGGATCCAGGGAATGGTGAGAAGCCCCGGCTCTGTGAGAGCAGAGTAGGGCAGGGTGAGATCTCTGATGGGAGCACCCCTTGCTTAGGGTTTTCTCCATCCCACACACCCCTGCTCTGTGCCCACTTGCTGATGGAGCTGGCCTTGACTCTCCTTGAAGGTGCTGCAGTCCTGGGCTCCTACAATCTGAGAGTCACTCTGACCTACTCTCTAAATTTCTCTCCCATCCTAAGCTTCAACTGGGCTCTTCTCAAATATAACTGGTTATTTTATGGCAGGCATCCTTCTAAGGGTTTGCTAGATGAGTTCATTTTCTTATATCTAGACTGAGATATGGCTCCTAACATTATCCCTTCTGCTATGATTGGACACCCTAGAAAATTAGGTTAATTGGTGATCCTGACTGAGCCAGACACAGTCTTTGTGCTCTACACACTCTGCAGCCTGTAGCCTTCACACTGCACTATCAGGGGGGAGCTCTCTATGCTCAGACTGCAGAACTACCCCCTAGAGTCACAGGTCTGGAGGACAGCATAGCCCTGGCTGGACCACAAGATGTGCAGTTCTCTTCCACCCAGCAATGGGTCACCAGGAAACCCAGTGGCTGTCACCATCTCAGCCTCTTGTACCCACAGGGACCTCTTATGCAAATCACTCTGGGGTCTCACAGAAGAAATCCCTGTCACAGGCTAGGCCTGTGTGGTGGGCCTTCATCTTCCAGGTGGCCATGCAGATGTTGATGTTCCTCCTCTGCCTGCTGGCAGCTCCCCTGCATGAGGGTCTTTGGGATCCAGGAGTTCACAGGGGCTTGATTGTGGGGTGGGACAGATTCACAATGACTCTCCTTTTCCCCAGGTGTCCTATCTGAGCTGACCCCGAAGGAGTCAGGCCCAGGGCTGGTGAAGCCCTCACAAGCACTCTCCCTCACCTGCTCTGTCTCTGGGAGCTCTGTCATCAGCATTTACTACTGGAGTTGGATCCACCAACATCCTGGGAAAGGGCTGGAGTGGATGGGGTACTGGAGTGGGCATACAGGATATAACCCAGCTTTCCAAGGTTGCATCTCCATCACTGCTGACACATCCAAGAATGAGTACTATCTGCAGCTGAGCTCCCTGAGTGTGGAGGACAAGCCACTTATTACTGTGCAAGAGGCACAGAGAGGGAAAGGTAGTGTTAGCCCAGACACAAACCTCCCCTGCAGGAGGGAGATGGGCTGCAGGGGGTGCGCAGGACCAACAAGGACAGGATTCAGACCCCAGAGCAGGTGTTGGGTGGGGAACTGTTTCCTGTTAGTGTCTGGGGCTTCCTCTCCCCTGAACCTATTTCCCTGAAGACTTCCCTCCCCCTTGCCTTGGTTCTCCTTTATTTCAGTCCCCAGTGCAATGTCAGGGAGATTGAGAGCTGCATTTATTTCACAGCAAGAGGGAAGTGAGGTCACTACCTTTAACCTCTCCCTCCGCTTACTTAGGTCTTTGACTATATCACAGTGTAACATTTCCTAGTTCATCTGAACCAGTAACTCAAGCATCACCTGTAACCCACAGACATTCTCTGTCAAATAATGACTTTCCTTTCTTTATAAAATTAAATCCATGTTAGGGAAAGAATGAATAAACTTCATTTTTTATTTGTAAAATAGATTTTACATATTTAAAGTTTTAGATTTCCAGAAAATATACAGAATTTCTTAGCACCAACAGCTATTTTCTCCTTCTGTTAACTTCATATATATCCATGACACATTAATCAAAATGAAATTACTGTAAGGGAGTGGATGTAGCTCAAGTGGTTGAGCACATGTTTCTCATGTAAGGGTTCCTGGGTTCAATCACAGTTACTTCCTAAAAAAAAAAAAAAAAACAACTAAGTTGCTGCTAATAATCCTAATGATAAACTATAGACTTTGGATATTTTATTAAATGTCACTCATTTGTGTTGTACAAGGTTTTCTTATGATTGAACTAGGGTTAGAGTTTGGGGGAGAGTGTCACAGAGGTTCAGAGCCCTTCTTGTCTCATGCCAGGGGATACCTGATGTCAACATGAATCTGCCCTTGTGATGTAGAATTTCCTCACTTGGTTGGGGTAGTGTTTTCCACTTTAACTATAAAGTAAATATTTGTCCATTTCACACATGATTCCTTGGATTGATCACTGAATCCAGTGCATACTTAAGGGAGGGGAGTTCACTTTTAACTCCTTCATTGAGTTAGTTGGGTGAATCTGTATATATTCTCTGAAATAATGGCATGTGTCTTAGTTTACTACAGGATTGACAATGCAAAACACCAGAAATAAGTTGGCTTTTATAATGATAAATTTATTATCCTAAAAGCTTACAGTTCTGAGGTTATGAAAATGTTCACATCAATGCATCACCAGAAATGATTTCTCACAAAAGGCAGCTACTGGATACCCTGGCATTCTACCACATAACAAGGCAAGATGGCAGCTGATTTCTGCCTAGGTCCCTGCCTTCCCTTCAAGGATCACCATTTCCCAGAGCTTAGCTGTGGGTGATCAGGAATATGGGTCAGCTGTTGAGCTTTAAGGGGCTCTGAGGGCCCAAGCTCTTGTGGGCTTCATGCTTCCCCTTCAGCTTTCAGCAATCCTTGAGTCCACTTTCACATGGAAGGGTCAAAATGGGGGCTTCCTTTTTCTTTCTTTCCCTGTATGTTCTCAGTTTTTATAAGAACAATCAAGAGGGTGGAGACCCAACCTGTGTCAGACCTCACTGAGGTAGACTAATTAAAAGTGATCTAATCAAGTCATCTAATCAAGGTCCCTTACCTGATTCCATTCAAAACACCCCCTCTACCCTGTATTTATAGGCACAGGAATGGCTTAGCTTAAGACCATAATTTTCCAGTTCCACAAAGGACAAACAAGGACAGCAAGGTTTCTTGGATTTTTATTTTATTCTTTCAGTTGTAACCTAATAATTTATTCATTTTTAAAATATATTTTAAAAGATGCTTAGATTATATACATGTTACACAAAAATTACAGGGATTCCCATGTTCCCCACCTCCCACACCTCCCATAACATCTCACATAAACATCTTTCATTAGTGTGGCACATCACCTGCAATGGATATACACATCCTGGGGCTTTGCCACTAAACATGGACGATAGTTCACATTGTAGACCACACTCTCTCCAACACAGTTCTGCATGTTATATGCTGATGTAAAATGGCCTATATTGGTTGTTGAAATGTCACTCAGGATAATACCCAAGTTCTGAAAAAGCACCTGTATTACAACTGCTTTTCCCTTCTCTGCCCCAAAAGTGTCCAGTGGTCACTGGCTCCACCTCACTGTTGTAATTTCTTCCATTGCTTGAATCACAATATCTACAACAGAATACCATTAAGTCCACTCTAGTCCATAGCTCATCCCCCAATCCTGAGGAGATGGGGATGGTGAAGTCCACTCCAACTCCAAGTGAGAGGGGGCTTATATCCCATGGATATGGTGGATGGGATTATCCTGCCTGCAGCCGCAGGCTCTCTCCATTCCCTGGGATGGACATTGTCCATCATTGTATCCTCACCAGGTGACTTGGGAGGTCCATTGAGATGTAGAGTAGGAGTTGCAGCTTCACCGAGATTCCAGGCACAGCTGGCACATGAGCAAGCCAGAGGCTCCAGTCTCTGGAAGTACACCTACAAACTCCAGCATCACATACAGGTTTGAATAGAAGGGACTGATGCACCATGTGCAAGGAGGACTTATTTGAGTCCAACTCTGTCACTCTCAAGAGCACAGATTCCAAAGTAGAGTCCACTGATAAGGCATCAATCTCTGGAGCTGTCTGCCCTTATATAGGACCTGGGTGTCTCCAGAACCCTCAGAAGCCCCTCTGTGTGGGGTGATATCCACTTTGGTGTTCTATGAGATCCTACTGAGGTGTGCATAAGCGTTACCTCTGGGATGACCTCCTGACTCTCTTTGAAGTCCCTTGGCCACATGAACTCATTTGTCTTTACCTTTCCCCCCTTTTATTCAAGGTGTTTTTCCAGTTGTATTGCCAGTTGGCACTTGGTATTAATCCCTCATTGCCAGGGAGGCTCATCCCTGGGAGTCATGTCCCATGCTGGGGGAGAGTAATTCATTCATGTGCTGAGTTTCACTTAGAGAGAGGCCACATTTGAGCAACAAGGAGGCTTTCAGGTGGCAACCATTAGGCACCCCATAACAGTAGGCTAACAACCTCATTTTTGTTTTTCAATATGCTTTTGACAATTTGAGGCCTCTTACCTTTCCAAATATATTTTTAAGTTAGTTTATCCAGTTCCTTAAAAAATACAGTGTTGATATTTATTGGGATTGCATTAAATCTGTAGATTAGTTTGGGTAGGATAGACGTCTTTTTTTAATTGTTGGTAAAAATCAAATTTTTCACAATACAAACCAATATTTGTAAAATGATATATAAATATATATGCATAAATGTGCATTTGCTTACATGAATGTTTATATATATATATACATATATATATAAATATATATGTATATATATATATATTTTTTTTAAGTTGCTTAGATTACCTAAATGTTACACAGAAATTACAGGGATTCCCTTGTTCCCCACCTCCCAGACCTCCCATAACATCCCACATAAACATCTTTCATTATTGTGGCACATCACCTACAATGGATAAACACATCCTGGGGCTTTGCCACTAAGCATAGACCACAGTTCACATCATAGACCACACGCTCTCCCAAACAGTTCTGCATGGTATATGCTGATGTAAAATGGCCTATATCCATTGCTATAACATCACTCATGACAACCCCCAAGTCCTGAAAAAGCCCCTGTATTATTACTTCCCTTCCCCTCCCTGCCCCAAAAGTGTCTAGTGGTGACTGGATCCACCTCACTGTTTTAATTTCTTCCATTGCTGAATCACAATATGTCTACAACAGAATACCATTAAGTCCACTCTAGTCCATAGCTCTTCCCCCAATCCTGAGGGGAGTGGGATGGTGATGTCCACTCCACCTCCAAGTGAGAGTGGGCTTATATCCCATGGATATGGTGGATGGTATTATCCTGCCTGCAGCTGCAGGCTCTCTACATTCCCTGGGATGGCCGTTGTCCATCATCGTCTCCTCACCATGTGGCATGGGTGAGTCCATTGAGCTGTAGAGTAGGAGTTGCAGCTCCAGCAAGATTCCAGGCACAGCTGGCACATAGGTGGGCCAGAGGCTCCAGTCTCTGGAAGTACATCTACAAACTCTAGCATCACATATAGGTTTTAATAGAAGAGACTGATGGACCATGTGAAAGGAGGACTTATTTGAGTCCAACTCTGTCACTCTCAGGAGCACAGATTCCAAAGTAGAGCCCACTGATAAGGCATAAATCTCTGGGACTATCCTCCCTTATATAGGACCTGGGTGTCTCCTGAGCCCTCAGGAGCCACTCTGTGTGGGGTGATATCCACTTTGGTGTTCTATGAGATCCTACTGAGGTGTGTGTAAGCGTTACCTCAGGGATGAACTCCCGATTCTCTTTGAAGTCTCTTAGCCACATGAATTCATTTGTCTTTACCTTTCCCCCAATTTATTCAAGGTCTTTTTCCAGTCATATTGCCAGTTGGCACTTGGCATTAATCCCTTTTTGCCAGGGAGGCTCATCCCCAGGAGTCATGTTCCACATTGGGGTGAAGGTAATGCGTACATATGCTGAGTTTGGCTTAGAGAGAGGCCACATTTGAGCAACAAGGAGGCTCTCAGGTGGCAACCTTTAGGCACCCCAAATGGTAAGCTAAGTTTCAATTACAAGAGCAAAGACTCATAAGGCTAGCCATCAATAAGAAGAACCCATCAGTGGGCTATCCTCTTTTGTCAGACACTGCCCCTGCACTCAGGAGACTGTTGCTGCTCCCTTGGAGAATGTGGCTGAGCTCTTCAGGCTGGGAATTCAGATTCCCTCACTTATTGAGTGATTGTCTACCCACCGTGACTATTCCCCATCCCTTGATCATTTGAACAATTTCATATATCTTCCATGTATATTCAGATGAACTTTCTCCCATGAATCCCCCAACCCAGACACCCCCCACCAATGATCCTTTGCAGCCCCCATTGTAACCCTTCTGTGATCTAAACCTTCCTTGAAGATGAAGCTGATATAATAACCAAATACAATTAATAGGAAAAAGAAATAATAATGATAAGTTTAATGCAGGAGAAAAAATACAAGGAAATTCAGAAAAAAATACTAAAAATAAAACATTATTAGTGGATTAGGACATTCAAAAAAAATTCCTTTTTAAAAATTATTCTTTTTTCCTTTTATCACTGCATTATCGGATATCCAGTGTACCATGACACTTTCCCCCTCTCATTCCCCAATGTCTCGTAAATTTTCATTTAATTTTCAAAGAAGTTTTAGGTCACAGCAAAGTCACACATGGAATAGTAAAGATTCCCACATACCCAGTCTCCCTCCCCCTTCCCCACCCCATATTTAAACCATTTTTAAATGGATGTTAGCATTGTTATAACTGTTATACAGGTAATGAAATATAGCAGCTAAACATTGTCAATGGTTTACAGTATAGTTTACAAATTTAGACGGTACAGTTTAATAATTTTTGATGATATTTACCATGTCCTGTATCCATTACTGTAAGGTAATGAAAGACATTTCCCATGACTGCTAAATACCCCCATTTGATTTTTTCTGTTCCTTCCTCCCCATCACACTGGGACACATGACACTCCCCTGTCTTGACTCATTTGATGACAAGATTCATAGTTACATGCCCTGGGTATTCTAACCTGCCCTTCCTAATCTACCCACCTGTCAACTCTGCACCACCAAACCCAGTAATATCACTACCCATCTGTCCTATCCTTCAATATGCAAGTATACTTTATCACTTTTAAATTCATTATGTCCATATGGGTGACGGCTCACAACCTACTCTTCTCTTTATCTCCCTTGTTAACCTATCTTCCAGACAATGGTTCTGAGAGACTGCTCACTTTCCTCACTACAAATTAGTGCGGTCATATACTGTTCATCCTTCAATGCCTGGCTTGCTTCACTCAACATAAGGTCTTCAAGATTCATCCATGTTATTCCGTGTGTTCGCACTTTATTCCTTCTTACAGCTGAGTAATATTCCATTGTATGTATGTACCACATTTTGCTTATCCATTCATCTGTTGATGGGATTTTTGGAATTCCCAAAAGATTCCAACTTTTGGCAATTGTGAACAATGACGCTATGAACATTGGTGTGCATATATCTGTACTTGTGTTTGCTTTCAATTCTCCTGGGTATATATCCAACAGTGGAATCGCTGGATAATATGGAAGATCTTTTGTTAGTTTTCTGAGGAACCGTCAAACTGTCTTCCAAAGTGGCTGGACCGTTCCACAATCCCACCAGCAATGGATGAGGGTTGCTATTCCTTCACATCCTCTCCAACACTTATACTCTGCTGTTTTTTCAGTAGCTGCCATTCTGATGGTTGTAAGACCGTATCTCATTGTAGTTTTGATTTGCATTTCCCTAATAGCTAGCGATGTCGAGTATTTTTTCATGTGCTTTTTTAGCCATTTGTATTTCTTCCTTGGAGAAATGTCTTTTCGGGTCACTTGCCCATTTTTTAAATGGATTGTCTTTTTATTTTCAAGGTGTCGGATTTCTTTATATATGCATGATATTAGGCTCATATCAGGTATATGTTTGCCAAATATTTTCTCCCATTGGGTAGGCTGCTTTTTATTTTCTTAATTACATCCTTTGAGGTGCAGAAGTTTTTAATTTTGTGAAAATCCCATTTATATACTTTTTCTCTTGCTGCTCGTGCTTTTGCTGTGAAGTTCATGAAAATATTTCTTATTATAAGGTCCTGTAGATGCTTCCTTACATTATCTTCCAAGGTCTTTATGGTTTTGGCTCTTATATTTAGATCTTTGATCCATCTTGAGTTGATTTCTGTATAAGGTGTGAGATGGTATTCTTCTCTCATTCTTTTGGATATGGATATCCAGTTCCCCAAACACCACTTCTTAAAAAGGCCATTCTGTCCCAACTGAGTGAGCTTGGTGGCCTTGTCGAATATCAGATGAATGTGTATGCGAGGACCTATAACAGAACTCTCAATTTGGTTCCATTGGTCAGTAGGTTTATCCTTGTGCCAATACCATGCAGTTTTGACCATTGTAGCTTTGTAGTATGTTTTAAAGTCAGGTAATGTGATACCTCCAACTTCATTTTTCTTTTTCAATATGTCTTTGGCAATTTGGGGCCTCTTACTTTTCCAAACATATTTTGTGGTTAGTTTTTCCAGTTCCTTAAAAAATACAGTGTTGGTTTTTTATTGGGATTGCATTAAATCTGTAGATTAGTTTCAGTAGGATAGACATCTTGATGATGTTTAGTCTTCCTATCTATGAACAGGGAATATTTTTCCATTTATTTAAGTCTTCTTTGATTTCCTTTAACAGTGTTGTGTAGTTTTCTGTATATAAGTCCTTTACATCTTTAGTTAAATTTATTCCTAGGTATTTGATTCTTTTAGTTACTTTTAAAAAAGGTTTTTTTTTTTTTATTTCCTCCTCAGATTGCTTGTTATTGGTGTACAGAAATGTTACTGA